>JANZLQ010000050.1:13719427-13732252 GCA_026212715.1 Elanus axillaris
GGGGTGGGCTTTTTAGAGCAGGAGGTTAGATGACCTCCTGAGACCCCTTTTAACCTCAAGTATTCAATGATTCTATGATAGAGTCAAACTCACTTTGAGGAAGTCTGGAAAATCAAGCTTTACTAAGGACTGTGAAAGGTCTGCTATAGAAGCTTGGGATTATATTTGAATTTGGGTAGAAATCTCTGCAATGCCATTAATGAGAGACTTACTAACAGAGACTTTCTGGATGGTTTTAACTTATCACAGGAATCTTGCATTCTCCAAATACAGAATGTAAACCAAATGCTATTAATACACACAAGGTGCAGACATTTCCAAATATGAAATTTCTACATAGGAGAGTTATTGAATCAAGACATTAATATCTTTCACCATTAATAGGTCTGTAACAAAAGACTTAATTGTACAAATGGCCCTTTGGTAATATGTGATTACAGTATTATTAAGCTCAATTCAAAAGAAAGGCTAAGCAAAAGAGATTCATAATTGAGGTTTACAATTTCAGAAGGGTTGAAGTGAGAAATCAAGGAACTAGTTCATGAACTCAAATTGCCTGAGTACTTAGAGGGTTGAGTAATAAAGAGATTCAAAATTTCTCTAACGAAAAATGTGCAAAAATATCTGAAGCTTCAGTTCAAGACAGGGAATTTTTTATAGAAATGCTTCCAAACTATAGACACATCTCAGAAAGAACACTTGGATCACCCAATAAGTCTAGAAATGTCAGAAAAAATGATTAACCAATAAAGAAACTATAATTTAGAGGTCGGAGAGGCAAGAAGAATAGCCAGAAGTACAGTTTGCTTTGGTCTTGAAAAGAAAATTAAAAACTTAGAAAACTTTCTTAGACACATCATAAGGAAACTGAGGCTTCTATACAATAAGAATGAGGTAGGTGTTAAAAGCCATAATTGAATACACCTCTATGGTTTTCAGTAAGGACAATAATAATGAGTAGAAGGGCAAAGGCAGAACAAGTAATGGGGATGAAGGTATGGAAATTAAAATTCCACATCTGAGGTTAAGGAAAACTCAAAGGCTAAATGTGTTCAAGTCACAAGGACCTGATAATCACCAACTCAGGATTATGGGAAAAAGAAAACTTGGATATGAAACAAAGTCAAGTAGACTTCTAAGTATACCAAATTGGACATAGGAACATAAAAATGTAGGATAGTGAATATTTTAGATTTTTTTTTTTTTTAAGGAGAAGGGAGAAGGAAATTCAACTGGCCTATCGTCTTGACCTAAACAATGTAGAAAATATCAGAACACATTTTGAAGGAAAGTATAATAATACATGGAGGTAAATGAAAATGGGAGAAAAAGAAATATGTGTTAAGAAAAGGAAGGTTGTTCCAGACTAATTTTTCTTTCACTGGCAAAATATTTGTCTTTCTATACTAGAAAAATGTGGTAGATCTCATCTAACTAGCATGTAAGTAAAGCTCAGATATTCTCCTGGAGAGGAACTTATTAATTAGGTATCATAGAGACAAACTGATATAATAATAAATAGGAAGTTATTAATTAACATGATAGAGATGATAAATAAATCCTAAAATGAGCAATGAACGGGCTAACAGGTAACACAGACTGTCCTGGAAAGGGAAATAGTGGTCTGGCACAAAGATGCTTGTTAATGTTTTCATTAGTGAAGTCAGTGCTAAAAGTTAGACTGTGATGATGAAAATTCTTCTGACAGAGCATATGGTGATGCTATCAATAGAAAAAAAGAATCGAATACAGTATAGAAAGAAATAGAGTGTGTCTGTATTAGCATTTTATTTCAGGGCAGCAGGGAGCTTGTGAAGTCAGTCTCCTGATTTTCCTCACTTACCGAGCTGTGGTTCGTAACATAAGTGTCTCAGAGAACAGCTGGAAGATGTTTCCTGGAGTATCAGGAAATGCACCCAATGCTCTTCAGTCACAAATGGGTTCACTGTGCCAGACTAATCTACATCAAAGTTTAAAAAAAAAAAACCCCGTACCCCAAAATGTGCGGACACCAAGTCCTTAGTGACAGCTGTTGCACTCTGTAGATCCACCCCTACTTGTCCACATTATTCACTGCTGTAGACACATAATGTAGATGTAGCCTTGATATTTATTTGTTTTCATTATGGAGCCATAAACTACATTCCTTTTAGGTAAAATTAAACTGAAGCCTGAGCTCCAGGAAAGTACTTATCATACGCCAGCCACTAGTGCTCGCTCTATAGGATGAGATGATCGAAGTCTGAACTAAAACTTCCAGCATGTGTCTTGGGTAGACAATGGGGTCTAAGCACCAAATCTTTGTGATATAGATCCACTCCTACTGTGCAGTTGTACTTTCTAAAGTAGATATAGCCTTTGAGACACTCAGAGCTGGAATAACAGAGATTTACTGCTGTAAAATGGGGATTTATCAGTTGGAAACCACTTGGCAGGAGAAACTTTGGTTATATTACTTCATCACAGAATAGTATAAGCCAATGAAGTTGATGTGATCACGGAAAAAGGAATGTGTATGAGTCAGCATATTTCCTATATTGATGTATAAACCACAGTAATGTAATATTAATACCTTTATACTAGAATCTGAAAACCACATTTTTCAAAACTAAAATGTCTCTCAATGTTTGATTTTTTTTTTAGCTTTATTCATGACATTGCTTGGAACATCTGATTTTCAAACAATGGTTGCTCCTCAGGTTAACCATTTGCGGTGTCTTAACTTGAGAATGCAAAATGAGGTTCTCAGAATGATGTTATTTCCTTTATTTGCCATAAATTACAAATAACTTAAACAAGAAGGAAAAAAAAATTGATATAGCTCTGATTTCCTATGGAATACTGATAAAATAATTTTGAAATAATAACAACTCTATATTAATTTATCTATAATGGTCTGGATGTGGATCTTCTGTTACTGAGGGGCTGGAATCTATCAACTCTCTCTGACCTATTTGTCAGCATGGATAAAAATAGAGTTTGGGTGGCAAATTACATTTGCAATGTATTTGCATACATTCATGCTAATATATAAGAATATATTTGTGCTAATTATCACATTATGTAATATTTTCTTCATTTCCTCATGATATTTATTCCTGATATATTTGTATTTCTTGCAAGAAACTATTGTGATGGTAAATCTTCATTCAATCTGTTATTTAAATTTAAAAAAGTGAACTATAAGGAACCTTAAAGAACTCTTGTTTTACAACCTTATGACTGATTACTATGCAAATCAGGGAAAACAAAAATATTAGGGAATGATACGAAAAATGATGTTTCAATCTTGATAAACACTAGCTAAAAGCTACCTCCTGAAGAATTTTGACATTGGATCAAGGTTTTAGTTTGGACCTGACACAACCATTTCAATTTCTTATACTTTCCGTTTGAGTTAGAAGCTTGTTGCTTTCACTTCATCTGTTGTGTGTTCCTTTTGTATAAAATCTGGTGTTGAATTGGCTGCTCTCACTTTGGGTATTTTGAAATTCATATCTGCTTTCTGACTTTTTGAACAAATCTGTGCGCTGTCCTTTCAGTGAGTGTACAACCTTACACTTTGGGGAGAGGCAGAGTTGCCTCATGTCTTTGTTGGTCACGAAATCCTGCAGACATTTTGGTAATGGTTACTCTTGAAGACGAACATTTTCAGGTTCTGTTCTGTATCTCTGTTTCTTTGTCTTCCAGATGTGAAATTTAGTAAATGTCATAGAATCTTTGCCACATGTGAGGAGAAACTGTTCTTGAGTCAGATTGTTCCACAGTACCTGCTAATTATTAATAGGTCGCCTGTACTTTGAGGCAGTTACTTTTTCCAAGTTCTGGATGCAACTGTTTCCTTCCAAAAATAGTAGTACAATGATGTTCCAAGAAAACCTCAGTGCCCCGTTACGAGCTCCATTCATGTTGTATCACTCAGTACTAATTACCAGGTGTTTCTTTAGGCTCTCATCTTTTAAAGATGTGATCATCTGCTCAATTTTATATACTGTGAATACTTCCATTAAAGGCAAGGGGCTTCTCACTGAGATTAAAGGTAAAGCACATGTTAGTCTTTATGAGATGTCTTTGGAGCTGCTATTATTAGGTTTGATTTATCTATTGTCTATAGAAAAAAACCCTAAAATTAAAAAGATAAACTTTTTACATAAATTCTGAATCTCAACAGAAAACATTAGTCAGCAAGTTATTCCTTTATTTCACTTCTGAAATATAGCAAACTAATAAAATCACTCCTTGTCCACATTACTGTGTAATACATACTTGGGTTTGATGCAGTTTTAAAATCGGTAGTCCATATGTACTTTATTTGCTCTCTTTCATGATTTTAGAAAGATATTATGTCATATTCATCTGTTTATTGCTATTTTGGGATGTCTGGAAACTAAACCAATTAATGATTCCAAATGCAACTTACAGCAAATTTAGGATGAGTAAGTGAGGCAATTTTGACTTATACATTATTTTAAGCTTTATGTAAGGCTGGAAAACCATTGAAGACTGATCCTACTATTATTGAAAGGAGCAAATTTTATTAATCTCATTGGTAGTGGACCTGGATTTTGCACAAGGGGTTTTTTCAGCTTAGTTTTAGCTAGTATTTATACTGCAGAAAATGTACTTCCATTACCCCAGTCTGCCTTATGCATGTGCCACATGCTGTATTGATGTGCATCCAAAAATAATAAAACACTCAAAATGTGAAAGGAAGAAACTATTATGCATAAGTCATTGCAAGTACAAAGCCAATTTTGTATTGTGGGATGGTGTCCAGAAACATACTCAAAGCGAGGAAAGAGTTTTCTTTCTCTAAAAACAAACCTGAATCTTAATTTAAGCAAAGTTTAGTTGAAATTATTTTCTTTTCTTTATTTTCCCTGAATGGTTTCATTTCCATCATGAGACAGAGATTGGGTTTTGTTTCATTTTTTCAGATACAGTACTATTTACAGGTTTTGTTCTTATCTACCATGAAACAAAATTTCTCTTAAATGTTTCCAGGTCCAAAACTAACAACAACAAAAAAAAAACACACAAAAAGAAAAGAAAAGAAAATCTCTTTGATTATCTTGATCTGAGAAACTCTCCTGCTGGCAAATCATTCCCTCTCTTTTACTTTTTCTTCCAGAGCCAAAGGACGTGGTAAGTTCTGAACTGCCTGGACCTTCTCTGCTATATAGAAGCTGCTAGTCCAACAGCTATGACATGTGGCAAACATGTGGGAGACCAGATTTTAGCTGCATTTTGTTGGGAAAAAAAAATCTACTTTCTGTTCTGTTCAAACTGTTCCACTTCCTATAAATAATTAGATATTCTGTGGACCAGAGAATGAAAGAGAAATGCTTCTTCAGTAAGACAGAGGTTCAGAACTCAGCTAGCAGATGTAAGAGGTAGCTTTATGTTCTGTGACATCCCATTTGTCAGATGAGGACTGTCATTGTTTTCTAGAAAGTTAGTTCTTATTTCTAAACAAATTGATCAGCTTCAGCAGGCAAATTATATTCTGATTCTGTTTTGGTAAATGAATAAAAAGTCCCAAGGGATAAGGAGGAGTAGACAATCTAGGGGAGGAATCTAAACTGCGCCAAAAAAGGACTCTTCTGAACTTGCTAAAATTTTAAGCTATCTGCACAGTTGATGTTTGTTGAAACTGGCATGTTCCTAAAAGCTTGGCTTTCAAAAACTTAATGATTTTAAACAGGAAAGAGTTGGCCAGGAAATCTCTGCTCATGTATGAAATTCAAAAGTGAGATGTGCAATATATTTCATTTTGATGTAGTATTCTGAGATAGTCTGATAAAAGATGCTACATAAATGTATGTTTTAAAGTAATGAAATACAAATTAATGTAAGTAATAAACCCATATATAGTACCATTCTTTTTCTACAGAATGGAGCAGAAAATAATGGAAACTGTTTGTTGGGGTAATACTTTAACCAAGACCCTGAACCATTACTGAAGCGAGAAACAATATTTCCTCAGAGAAATTCATCTTTTCTCTCAAAAAATTACAAACAAGTCCCCATTCTGAATGAAAAAAAAATAAAATATTGAATAAGCTTGGAAATATTTCCTTTCTAGCTCCTCATCTTGTCTGACTCACTGAATATGATGATGAGCAAATATATTCCATGAAAGCACAAGAAACTAAATAAAACAAAAAAATTAAGATATTTAGAAGCTTTCCACGGGGATGGCATGTATTTTCCCACTAGTTATTGGTTCCATTGACAATTTTTATAGATAACATCACAGAAGTTTATGGAAAGATTCTGATGTTCAAATGCCTCAGTATGGGGCATTTTACACATTGAAAAATGTACCCATGTGCTCACACTCATATTAAAAATATGTGTAATCAAATAGAAGTTGGTTGAAACACACTTACAGACAGGAGAAAATGAATTATTCCTGCTTTGCTGTAGATAGAGATAATCCCCGGTGCCTCACCCTGGCACTGTATTTGTATCTGCACCAAAGGGTAAGGTAGCACACTCTCATTTGGTGATTTCTTCTTGCACCAGCCCTGCCAGGGACAATCCAAAGTTCTTGCCAGAGAAAATAAAGCCCCCAAGATTTAGAAGAGTCGGTGGAGGAAATACTACCAAAACCGCATGAAGCAAACGGTAGCAAGAGCATTTTACTGGTGGCATTTGAAAGCGTCTTCAACAGCTACAGATTTTTCAAAGCACTACATTTTGAAGCACAACAAAGGTCTTAGCATTTCAGCACACATTGCATGTTATGTTCGGCAGCATGGGTGGAAGCTTGCAGCAAACAGTGCAGCGGCACACAGGTAACAGCGCAGCCTTCTGCCTGCCCTGCAGGGGGGAGTTTCACAGCTTTAAAACAAAAAGCACCTCAACTTCTTGCAGATTACAGGCCAGATCCTGCCAAGTAACAGCACGGAAAGAAGCAGGGTGACAGCAAGATCTGAAGGATCGTGGGACCAAATTTACCCAGAGAGCTGAAGGGGTGCTGGCACCCTGACTGACAGTGATGGGCACGACCCATGTGCCCACACTGGGAAGAGCACAGACACGGCTGACCAGGCCTCCCACTTCACTCAGGCCATGTCTGCCTGAGACGAGGATGCAAAATTGGCTCCTTTTGAATATTTTAAGCCTTTGGAAAGCTTCAATAGGTTGTTATTTCCTTCTGCTTCTAGTTAGCCCTTACAGTTGTGCTGTTTTGATGTGAGGCTGACTTTGTGAGGTCAGGCGGGTTAAATGGTGTTTGATTAAAATCAGAACACCCAACAACTACTGTTTCACAGTTTGACTTTGTTGGCCTCTTCATCTGGGAATTCAGGAAGACACCTTTAGCTTCAAAAAAAAAAAAAAAAGGCAGCTTTTTTTTTTAGCTTTTTTTTCATATGGCTTAAAAAGAAACAAAGAAAAAAAGCCACATTGTGTATGTTTTCCTGGCAATAGGCCTGCCACTGTTTATCAAACCAAAGCAAATCCAATTAGCCTGTGGCCTGCCTCCCAACCTTATTAACCTGCTCAGCTGTGAGAAACTCAACAGCCCCTGCCAATATCTCATTTCTCCAGCAGCTGATAAGATCAGTTCAAGATATTCAATGGGGTTTCCTTTCACTTCGGCTTCATCACAGTCACCGGCATCTTAACCGTGGTAGCCGGATCTTATTTTCCTCTCATTTACTACATGAAATAGGATGGCGACTCCGAGGCCTATGCAGCTTGTTGGAACAAACACCGATCAGGCCTTCGCTGCGTTTGACAGGACGGGCTGATTTTCCTTATCACGGCTTGCCCACAAAGGCCCGGGCCAGGCCGGGGTTATTAGCATTCCTCGGTGAGATGCGTCAGGCCTATTTCTGTCACACAGACAGATTGAGCCTTTCACTCAGGCTCGCGAATGAGTGACACATGGCCTGACTGGGAGGACAACATTGTTATTTGAGTTAAGAAATCAATTTGTATCAAATGTACACTGTAATTTATTTGTTGGCTTTGAAGGGAACCTGGCTGAGATAAATGGGAATGGGCTTCTTTCTTCCCCCCTATGCTGAGCTGATAAAGTTCTTGTGAAGCTCCAGATAGCTCCAGTCAGAGCCAAAGTGACAAACATGTTTAAAGTTGCACAGTGATCTTTAAATCTCAAAAAGAACACCTTGTCGGACATGATAGAACATTTTTTACCTTTTCCCTCTATCTGTCAGAAAGCTGCTGTGACACATTGCTTTAGTATTTTTGCTGACATTTTCTTTATCAAGCACATCTGTTTGTGGTCGAAAGATGCTTATTCCTATTTTCTTCAATCTACAGCAGCCTAGGGAACTGCCAAAAGGAAGGAAGAAAATGAGACACTCTTTCCAAGAATAATTCTTATTTAATTTTTTTTTTAATTGTGACTTTTCTTGATCAGGTTCCAGTTTTCTTTTTACTTTTATTAAAAGAGAGAAGAAACGTGTGTTGAACATGTATCATGAGATCTTGTCTATTTCAAGAAGTTTGGTTGGGTTCAGACTGACGGTGCATTAAGATGTTGGTATTACATGTTAAATTGTGAGCTATGAGGTTAACATTCTTCTCCATTAGAGCTATAAAGTGTTGGCTCTATGCATCAGTGTATTTACCTTTGAAATAATATGAATAATCAAGACTTACATCTATGGTTTCACGTATGCTTGCAGTTATGACTGCATAATGAAAAAATGCTACCAAACTAGCCACAGGCAGAGTAGCTCACTGACATTTCCATCCAATAACCTGGTTGTTTAGTTTTGGTTTTCAAAAGTGATGTAAATGTAATATGTCATACTAGATGACTATATAAAGTACCTTACCCTTCCCCTGCATTGTAGCTTTTCATGTACATATAGGCTCTTTTTTAATAGATGTGCGTGTGTATGAATGCACATACACACAAACATTAAAAAGCAATATATACTGGTATACTCTGATTAGTGTACACAAGGGACAGCCATCCTCAAAGCAAGGTTAAATTTGAGGTAGTCTAAAATGTGCAACCAGAGTCAAACACTCTTCCAGTCCTTCCAGAAGGTAGGTCAAATGTGATTAGGAGTACAAGCATTTTTAAGATAAGTTGGGTTTAGGAAGTGTAAAACTTATTAACGGCCTGATCACACTATCACCAAAATGGTCACACTGTTCCCAGGAATCTCAGGGAGGGCCAAGCATTAGGATTAACCGTTCTCTTGGGCTGCCCAACCAATATATTTCACTCTCCCCTTTCCTGCCTTTCCTCTGGGAATGTTGCAATCCTTTAGGCTGTGAGCAGCCTGCCAGCCTTAGATCTTGTTATACCTATGAGTATACACAGTAATAGTGTTAAGCCTTGCTCTCAGGTTTCTTCTGTGCCATGCCCTTTGGGCAAGGGCTTGCCCTTTTACCTTTCTGCCCAGGTGCATAATGACAGTGCTGTTATTCTGCCTTGCCTGACATTTTTTAATGTGGTGCTTTTTAAACCTTAACCTCATGTTTCCACATTTAGGCAATAGCTTCAGTTTTTGCCTCAGTTTAGCAACTCAAAGACAATATATCATTTTGAATATCTATAATAGTTTCTGATTTTCATCCTGTGGCACTGTGCAGAGGTGTGACTTCTGATTTTCAAAGGCTCAGAATAGGCAATACTGCAATCCAGCTCTAATTACCAAGAGGAAAGTGCTCCCTGTTTACACACATTTATATTTCTACATAAACATATTCCATTAAACATGCACCTTCTCAAATGAGAACCGTACTTTGCCACACTCTTTTAGCTATATCTATATAGCTGTTTACAACTATTACAGCCTAAGCACATCAGTCAATTCATTGTCAGACCAAACTCTTCAAGAAATCATACCAAATATTGTTTTAACCTCATTGTTTTAGAAATAACCATTGGCAGTGGAGTAATTTAGACCCCAGAAATGGCAGTGCAGAATAAAACACCCTCTAGCTCTGATACAAGAGCACTCTGTCATGTCTACAGCTTCACTCTATTAAAATAATACATCCTCCAAAGCACTTGTTTTGGCCTTCTCCTGCCTTATCTTATATCCTTTAATGACAGAAAATGGAAAGCATTTAATTTCTCTTCCAGGTTTGCATTAATTCATTAAGACTAATGCCGGTTTTGTCTTTGCTGTGAGCAGGCCCCTGATGATAATGTAAAGGTGAACCCTTTGCATGGAATTTGGAGAGGAAAAAAACAGATGCAAGGATGTGCCATGTATGTTCATGATTTACTATGCATTATTTTCTCTAAAAAAGACAATGGCTGGCAGCTGGGGCAAGTTGCCTTTTACCTGGTCTTCACTAACACAGGAATCAGAGGGAATGCTCTGGGACAAAGGACTCCCTTCTGTGTCTTACCTGAGAGCAAGTGAGTGTCTGCAGCTGGGAAAAGCTTTTAGTGAACCCAGTGGGGCAGGTGGTGTGAGAAACCCAACAAGCAGAGAGCCTGCAGCAGGAGCAGTGGTTCCTGGGGAGATCAGGGACAGAATAAAAAAAATAAAAAAAAGACAAACCAAATAAACAAACACAAACCCCCACCTTTTTGTCAGGAGAGGATTGCATTGAGTTGGTTCAAGAAGCCCCTGAAAGCTGCTGGATGCAGAGCAACGCTGGAAAGAAACAAGGATACAGTGGGCAAGGGAAGATTTATTTTGTATTCTCTTAATTTTATTGTCTTACAAAGCAGGCCTTGCTTGTCTCTTTAAAAAGGTCCATTGTTTTAGTCTGAGCTAAAATAAACTGTAACTTCAGAGTTCATTGGATGTTTTTGGTGTGCTTGCTGTAAGAACAATATCTACCTCAAAACTCTTGCTGCCTCAGGGTCCTTTCCCTAAAAATACCTCTGTGTCATAAAAGCTCCAAGAAACAACAAACTGGGAGACAATGAATGTGGATTCTAGCTATTTCACAACCAATTTCTATTAATCTAAATTTCACATGTAGAAGGGATGTAAATTCATGGAAAAGAAAACTCAGGACAAAATTCTAGTCCTTAATATAAGCACCCATAGTCTGCATCCTTAACACTGACTATTTATTCAGGTGAAGTGGCCTGCATTCTGTAAACCCTACTGACAGAAAATCCTCTCCTTTGGGCAGTCAGACTACTGGAAGGTGGGGTTGTGATGTTGTTGCTGTAAATATCATAAGAGGTGTGAAGCTTTATCTCAGGGTATCAGTGTCCTCTTCCCTAGGTCTCAAGCATAACACAGCTAGAAATGGTTATTATTTTTATTATTTATTATTATTATTTTTATAAAAATACATGTTTCTAGAGTTAATAGCTCCCTAGATTACTCCTGGGAGAGAAGGGAAAGAGAGGAAAAATATAGCAGTGCACATCTTCCCAAGTTGCTGCTAAAGCTAACGTAGAAGAAACTTTTCTGGATCTATACTTAGAGACTTAAACTACAGTGTATACCTGAAAGCTCAGAATAAAATGAGAAACGAGTCTGCTTCCTTCGGTCCCAGCTCTGACTGCTGTGTTGACATGCAGGAAGATGAAGGGGAGTTGAATATGGGAAGCAACAGGCAGTGCTGAAATGATTTTTTTTTTTTTACATGAGTTGCTTCACTGTGTTTGGGAGGCACACCTGCTAAAAAGGAGGACATGCCATGAAGTGGGGGAGATGTTAAAACTGTAAACATATAAAAGTCGGGACCAACACTAAACATGCCTGGGAGGAGGAGACACTCTAAACTGAAGGTAGTAGGATGCCAATTTTAAGCACAAGAGTTAAAGCCTTCAGGAAAAAATTAAACACAACTTCCATCGAAGAATATTTTAGGAATGGCAAGTATGTCTGTAACTAACTCGTGTCTAGTGCCTGCATGCTACATGCTCTCAGTGACGAGTGAAAACAGCAAGTTCTCCCAGCAAAGCTACAGAACATAGCTAAACCTAAAATTATGACATTCATTTGGGGAGTAGCAAAAATGGAACACTAGAAAGTTCAGTTTCATTTCCTCTAGTTTCTGAATGAAGGTTCTGAATGAGATGGTGTTCACTAATTGAACCTAAGTTTTGAATTGGTTACTTGTTCCTGGTAGTCATGTTCTGGTTAATATGAGGGAGAACTGTATCACTCCTTATTAACATAGCCTGAGAGAAAGTCTTCCAGCCACTGGGTATCTTTAGGTTTGCTGACTATATCTTTTCAGACTGAAAGAATCCATACAAATATTTGCTTCACAATGAATTGTTTTGGACAGTTTCAGCCAAAACAGTTTGGGGAATGATACAGGGCAAAATATGGAGTTTTGCCTGTGCTAGAGGAATTCTGATGACCTTTTATATAGTCCAGTATATACTCCAGTAAATACATCCCTTTGGAAAGAAGGAATTTGATGGAAGGCAGACCACTTGGCAGACTGTTGATTTTCACCAGAATTTTTTAATAAAAACAAATAATTATGATGTTAACATCTAATTAAAAACTGTATAATAATGTGCATAGACTTGATAGCAGGAATAAGGTTATAAGTAAACATTGGCATTTTTGTACCTGTGGTAATTTTAAGTCTGTATTTGAAACAATATTCTCAAAAATATTTTGTATGCTCATATATCAGATTTTGTGCAACTGCTCTGAAAGAGCTGCTGAAATAATTCCACACAGTAGAACATCATCCTTTGCTGAACAGGTAGATATAATGCTCTGATATTTTTTATATCACATACAATAACCTTTGGTTACTGGTTAACCCTTAGTAAGAAAATGCTTCAGGCTTAGCAAGTATGACATTTTGATATTTAGTAGAAGAACCTGCCTTTGTTAACAATTGTAGTGGGTTTCTGTGGCAAGGTTTTGATGGGGGGGGGGGGGGGGG
>JANZLQ010000050.1:13732352-13744723 GCA_026212715.1 Elanus axillaris
GTGAATGATCTCTCCTGTCCTTATCTCGACCTACAAGCCCTTTGTTATATTTTTCTCTCCCCTGTCCAGCGAAGGAGAGGGGAGTGATAGAACGGCTTTGGTGGGCACCTGGCGTCCAGCCAGGGTCAACCCATCACAACAATATTCAAGGTATAAATGAATAAAATAATCTCTTCAAAAAGAATGTACAACTCTGAAAGGTTCAATATTAAATCTTTTGGGGTATTAAGTGGTACACTGGTGCTGCTACAGATCTAGGGAGTCTCATTTATATGATCTCCTAGTCTTCAGCCTGTCCAGCTCTACAGGAGTTAGAGATACTCTGCCCTGTGTGAGATGAACTTGGTGAGGATCATTTCCCACTGTCAGCTGCAAACTTACTATCATGCATTGCACTGAAGGACATCCTTTCTCAACTGTAATTCTTCAATTGTCAGTTGCAGAAGGCCTGAATAATGGAGAACCTGATCTCAGCTGGGCTCTTTAAATCAGAATCCTCAGGAGGCACCAAATGAATCATATTACTCACTATAATTTAAAAAACAAAACAAAACAAAAAACCAAAAACAAACCCCAAAAAACCCAACAACAACAACAAAAACAAAACAACGAAACAACCAAATCCAAACTAAAAAAAAACAACCCCAAAACCTAGACACATCTTAATTCTCCTAGGTGCTTTGGGTAGCAGACAGTCAAAAACGAGGAGATTCCAAACCAAATAATTTTATTCTTATTATTTTTACCTTGACATCACAGTTTTGACCTCTCTCAGTAAGCCATGGAGGGAAGGAGAAGTTGTTACTCAACCCCAGCTTTCTTCTGCTCCGCAGGCCTTTAGCCAGCCGGGAGGAGGCCTGAGAAGGCTGCGCCGCAGTAGGCTCAGAGGCAGCTGCAGGCCAGAGCTGCAGCCGCAGCTTCCGCCTGCCCAGCAGGTTACTGGAGGAGCATCTCCAGGTGGATGGCTCCCACTGTGGGTGTCTGCAGCCCATGGATCTCAGCAGCTAAGCAGCTGATTGTTGGAGACAGCCTAACTACATGTAAAGCATAGCCTTTTGTAACGGCCTCAGATTCTTTCCTTTTCTTACTGCTCAAACCTGGAAATTAAAAAAAAAAGTATTAAAAACATGGAAAACTCTGGACACTGAAAACTAGGAGGTGATCTCCTCCAAACCCATTTTAAAATTTGAATTTTGCTGCTTGGGAACCACTTATTTAGCACTGTATTACTGCTTCAGGTGCTAGCATGGAAGACTGAGGTAATTTTGTTCCAAATCTCATTCACACTGAAAATAGACTAGTTTACTAAAACTGTATGTAAGACAACCACATGCAATACTACTCAGCAGTCAGCAGTCCACTTTGCAGCACCTTTGTAAATGCTTGCCTTGGGAATATCTAAGGTATTTTATGATATCCAGTTGCCACTGTTGGGTTAAGTAAATTAGAGCAACTTATTTCCAGAAAACTCACCTTAGAGTGAGTGATGTGCTTCCAAATGCTTTCTGTCAAAGTGCTTGAGATATGATGTTAGGAGACTTTTAATAAAATATTTGGTTTTAGTTAAAAATAGCAAAAGCAAACACACTGCTCATTAATAATAGGATATACTGTAAATGATAGCTTTCAACAGAGTAACAGAGCATAACAAACAAAGAAGAGCAGCAGAGGCAAGTAAAAAGGAAAATAACTTTGAAACTCTACTGATTAAGATGCTAAAGTAGTTTCCAGTGTTTATTACAAAAAAGCTAATTAAAGAGTTTACATTTTATCATGCACAGTAAAGAACTCCTGACAGGCATTGTTATAATATGAAATGCTGCAGTCTCCAGTAGAGTTTAATTTAGAGCAACAACAAAGAAGGGAAAAAGAAGAAATAAAACAATTGAAATGTTGCAAGCAGGCTGCCTTAAGCTCAGGGGAGGCCTTTCAGAAAACCGTTTGGTAGAAGCAATGCAAACTGAGCTACTACCCTGGGAATAATATTTTTCCTGAAATTGTTTCAGGTTGAAGTGTTTATAGGAGGTAGTATATAGGTTGTGTAAGCCACCAGCTAAAAGATTGGGGAAGTATAGCTTTTCATCAAAGGCTAATCATGCTGAATATGCAAGAAGACCCACAAATGCTGGTGTAAACCATTCACTGGAGAATTAGTGATTCCTGCATCATTACTGATCAGATCAACAGATGTCCATACTGTCACCAGTTACCAACATTAACTTGCTAATAAACAGCATCATGTTCACTAAACACATTCAACTAGAGCAAAATCTGAACATCTTGTACAGATGTGTTAATTTCTTCCAAACACATTTTTGGCCTGAGAGCGCTTTGGAAACTGTATTGGTTTCACTCTTGCCCAATTGCTTGGTGATGAATAATGATAGACTATGCATATCAATTATTTTAAGCCAGTCAACTGCTGTTTGATTACTTTAACCACAATATTTTGTTGTCATATCTGCAGACTTGAGGTTGAGAAGGTAATGCTACTTTTGGCTAGTAATTTTTCTGCAGGAGATATGAGAAGGCAACTTTTGTCTGTCATTAGCAGCCCTTGGGATCTTCATATTTTATTTCCCTGGCAGTCAGACGTATGAGCTGTTACAGAGGACAGAGTTGAGCTATAGGACACTGAATACACAGAAGACACACTGCTCTGTCTCATTTTCTGTCACCGATACAGCTGTATGATTTGCTTTCCTAATGTTTGACTTGGTGTCACGAGTTGGTGAAAAATTAATTGGCAAAGAACCAGCTCAGATAAGGTGGCAGCCTGAGGAAGGACCATAAATACCTACTAGCAGTGGTTCTTGCTGTGTGTGTTGAGCAGGAATTTCCCATCCCTTGTTCAGCACATCATAATGAGCAGAGTTCTGGGACACTAGATTTCTGCTGGAATCTCCTGGAGCCCAAAGAGTCCAAATATATATGATTATAGCCACATGATGTATGGCCACAGACATACCATTCTTCCTTTCAGATTTTAAATTTTAAATTAATAGAAATCACTTCAGTATTGCATGCAAGGCACCAGTACAACTCACTGCCACAAGAGAGCATTCACACTTAGTACACATTCTATTTATGAAAAGGTTTCCTCATATAAATGGAAATTAAAACACCATTATTTTTACTAGGTAGACTTTCTTCTGTTTCTAAAGCTGCTTTCTTCCTATAAACTTTTCTACTGTCTTTGCTTAAAAAAGGCTTTCTTCATCTTTCTCTGAATTATGGCTGGGCTGCTTGTTTCTGTTAGAAGACAGTACAGATCTCTGTGAATTACAGTGTATATCTTTTTTTTTTTATCACCCAGACATTGCTGTTGTAACTTGCAGATTGAATTATCATATGTATTCTACACTAACACTGCTTGAAACAGCTGGGCTGTCATGTCAGTGCTTCGCTGTGGAGTGATATTAGTCACAACATACTGTCCCAGACCTCTGAAATTTTTTTTTTTGTTTTCCAGACATAATTCACAGTTTTGGCTTTTCATCTCTAGTCTCACAAGTGGCATCTTTCCCTGCCTTCTTCATGTACTGTAGCAGTGTTGGGACACTCATGTTGATAAGATCCTCTGTTTATATTTCTATTGACTGTAGAACAAAATTTTTAATAAAATGAATTTGCTCCAATGAAGCTCAAGTCAGTAGATAGTCACGGCATGGCGCAAAGTCAATTTGTTCACTCAGTCTTTTCAATGAATTGGATTTGAGATGGTTCCTTTTGTGTTTTTATCGGAAACTGAATGCTCTCCTTACAGCAAATACACTCGTATCTCCCAACAGGTCCCCTTTATTCTCAGATACTGCATTATGCTGTCTTGCCATTCATGCCAGCTTGCACTGTGGATACCTTGTGTTACCCATCACCCACTATGTACCAGCACTGCGATCAGCACTGATGTGTGCTGCTGTACACCAGCAATCCCAGAGCTGATTGCTCCATTGGCTGTTTTTCCCCACGGTCAAACATGGGGTTTCATGCTCCTGGCTTTTTTATGGAGTACTCAATTCAGTTTGCTGTTTAGGGCCTAATCCCAAATCCATTAGAACCAACAGAAATTTGCTCCTGTTGTCCCAGTTCATTTCAGGATATTTTGTGTGCATTTTACAAAGGTGTTCACATTGCTCTTGAAAATTTGCCTTCTCCTTGGTGGCTGTAGTCTACGAATAACAGCTTCTTATTCATTTATGTCTTTATTTTCCTAAGCTTACATATGAGGAAAACTAGACAAGTCTTCATGAAACACTGGGCTTAAATATACCCATTGCAGGGTTGTATTTCAAACAACAGAATTTCCTTTACTCCTTTTCACTCTTACTGTCTGTTTCCAGCCTTCTCCATTCACATTTACCATATCATCATTTTACATGAAAGGGAGACTTTCTTTAGCACTGAGCTCATCAAAAGAAAAGATAATACAATGAATGAATATCACTGAGAGCCAATTTTTCTCAGCTAAGCTTTAATGCAAGTTCAGGCTACCTAGAGTGAGCTGTGATAGAAGACAGAAATGAGACTTCAGGCAGCTTTCTAAAGAATGAGAGTCATTCCTCTCTTGCTGTATTGTTTTTGCACAGGGCCAGCAGGTTAATGGCAGAGGAGCTTTATAGCGCATAGAATTCACTGGCTGTGGAAAACAGAGCACCACATGACTGGGGATGCAGCCCATGGATTTGTGTGCTGATGCTAAATATCCACAGGTGCATTGCTCAGCAGCAGAGAGTAGCGGCAGTTGTCGGTACTAGACCATACTGGAACATAACAGTATTTTGTCTCCAGCGATGGCTGTGGCCAGATGTGTATTTGCTTGGCTATTTCTAAGAGGAATTTTCATTTATTTTAATTTTTTTTCCTCATTTATAATACTGCATTACATTTTAAAAAATATTATTAATCAAGCCCACTGCAGCTTTCTGACTGATTTTTGTATTAGATCCAAGCAATTTGGATTTAGATTTTGCTACACTGGTAAGAAAATCATAACTATTACTAACTTCCAAGATTGGATATGTACGTCTCAGCACAGAATTCATTCTATTTATTCCTATTTACTGGATGTCTTTTAGAAAGGAGGTGTCATTGCCAGTGACTCTTCACGTACAGACACTATTTGACTATGAATTGCAACCCCAGCCAATGCCATTTTGATTTTACTCTTATCTCTCCTTTCAAGGAACATTCCCACAACCTTTACCCCTCCCCCTACATAGTCAGACACTCTGAGGCACAGTGTCAATCATTAGACACAAAAATATTTCAGTTATTTTAAAGCTGGAGTATTTGTCACAGGCTCAAAAGATAGAGATCTAATGACTTACCAGGGGCTTTGCTTATAAACACACACCTATGCTGTTCTCAGAGCTTGGTATTATTATTATTTTTTTCTTATTCTTTCCATTCTCACACTTAAAACAGAAACACATTTTCTCCTAGAAAATGCTGACAGCGTGTCTTGGTATCTCAAGGCAGAAAGGTTGCTTTCCCCCAGGCAGTGTGCTGGCAACTTTCACATGGACACACATGACTGAGCTGCCTATAGGCACCCTTGCTTTCATTGTTTCCATAATTCAATATGTTTAAAAACAGCCATGCTAACAAACAGTAAAAAGAAGAGTGGGAAGTGAAACTCTATGGGATTGAACTTCAGAAATGTAGTACAGCTAGAAGAAGAAGGTATTCAGAGTAAAAATACAGGAGGGATTTGTTATGCAAAAATAAGACCTCATCTGAAGCTGAAAAATTACTACATGCAATCAAAGGGAAAAGCAGAGCTTAAAATAATAAAGCAGAGATTGTTCTAACACTCTTTAACATGTGGTTTGCAAGTAAATCTTTAATAAATTACATATTATCACAAATAATTCACTGATTACTACCTTTTGCTGCATCTTATTAATTTATTCTGTACCACACACAAAAGCACTCCTGAGTGAGCTACAAAGGATTTAAAGATTCTGAGTCTAAAATATTTAGCAAAATTTTCTTGGTCTCTTAAACAATTTCAGATTACAGCAAAAAAACAATTAAAAGAATACATTTCCAAGCTGCCAAAGGTAAAATTCAGGAAATACTGTGCACATTAGTCGAAATGGTGAATCTCCCATACTCATGATGAACAAGAATTTTGCCTTTGTGTAGTTGCTGGAGGAAAAACATAATATATGTGGCAGAAAAAATATTTTACTTGAGTTACTAACTACATTTTTATTACTAATTACAATCTTCTGAGAATTAGATCAGTTTATATTTAAGAAGTGCAGATTTTTAAGAGCAAGCCAAGGTCCTGGGAGGTAAAAGGTACACAGGCACAGATCAGTACAATTCCTTAACCACTTAATGAACTGATAAAGGACATGAGAACAGAATGATGAACTGAGATATAGAGAATTTGCTTCCTTTTCAGTATTGGACAAGAAATTATATCAATCCCTGAGGTAATTCTAATATATGGTTACTGATACAGTATGTTAAGGAAAGCCATAAAAAAAGACATACATGATGCTCCCTCTCATCATATAGTTGGTGATAGAGCAAAGAACATGAAGACCTGTAGAAGTTGTGAATTTCCACATGCATTTCTAGCTCTGCAAGAATATTTCTTTGAAGATCTTTTGAATGCACATATGCTCTGTACGGTGTAGATGACTTGCATTTGAACAGCTATATACCCAGCTTTCCTGTGTCAGTATTGTTTTGCTCTTGCACATACATATGACGGTACAATAGAACCACATCATGGTACAATTGCAAAATTTGAGCCCAGCTTGAAAGCTGCAGCTGATGATTTATTTTATTACAAGAGGAGTTGCTCTCTTCTTTTATTGTTTGATTGTGCAGAACATGACACTAAGACTTGACAGGCTCTAAGAGAATTTTGTTCATCCACAGAGAAGCTGAAAGATCACCTGTGACTGTGGAATGTATTTTTCCAGCATTTATATTATGTTCTTGTTAATGCCTTGGAAAATGCTAGTGGAAAATTTCTTGTGTGCTTTAGAACTAGCTTACCAAACACATTCATTACAAATCGCTGCATTTTATGAAGTAACATGAAAAATTGCCAGAATAGTCAGTAGTACAGTTTCACCAGGCATTTGGGACACTTGTTATGAAAAGCACTGGTTCAGTTATTTGCATTCAAATGTACTGGATGAGATTCCTGTAGTAGGTTTCATAAAAACCTTCATTATAACATTGAATCTGCTGTTAAACCCTACCTACAATTATGGATTTTGATGAAAAATATGGTGTCTGCAGACCAAGAGTGCAAACTAGGTTGGTTGGGTTTTTTATTCATTATCTAGCGAGAAAAAAATTGCCAGTATTTCAAACCTTCTACATCTGTGCTATCTCACCATGGCAATGCTGAGCAAGTCTTACTACTGATGATAATAGCCTTCATAAGAAGAATATGAATATCTTAGATGCAGCAAATCATTAAGAGTCTTTTCCAACATAAATGATTCTATGATTCTGTGATTATTTCCAATGGTGTACTGATAATATATGATTACAGTCTCATGGAGTTTTAATTTGCTAGTGTGAAAAGAAAAAAAAGCTTAATCAAGAATTAAGGTGATCTAGCACATGTGGTTTTAAAAGTATCCACAGGAGATGGTAATTTATGGGAAATATGGTTGGGATAGTGCAAATACTATACACTGCCATATATCAGCTGCAAAACCAATGTTGGTTTTACTGTATCTAAGAATGCCAGCTGAAAACAGGTCAGGTATGAAGCACCAAGCAGTAATTACAGTGTGTATACTTGGAAACAACTTCTTATTTTTCCAGTGCAATAGCTCATCTTACTAGAAGAAGCTTTCAGTCATTAGATGAGCCCAAAATGTAACACTTAACACACTGACTTTGCTCTGCACTGAAATCAGATGTGTGCATATTATATGTTCTGGTGTGTTTGTTTGCTTTGCTTGGCACTGAATTTATCTAGTGATACACAGTCCTTATATATCACTAATAAACTGTAGTATAACACCAGGAAAGCATGAGACAATACTCTGTCTAATTGTTTTGATCAAACATGACATAGACTTTGTACTCGCGCTAGACACATATTTCTGTAAGTTATAGCTTTCACAGTACTTGCTTTCATTTTTTTGTAATCCTGTCTGTTTCAAACCTTGAAGAATGCGGCACGACCGTTTCAGTTTTCAACCTGTCAAGACTTTGCACAAATGATTTGTCAAGAAAAAGTCTAATTATGTCTGGCTTAAGGCTTCCATGTTAAACAGGAACAATTGCGGTGACTGTGAAAGAACCGCCTCCTGGCACTTGAGCAAAATGTGAAAGCAGCATGATTGTCCTGCCTTGTTTCTTTCCATCAACACCCCGTGGTCAGAAAAAGAAACCACCAAATACTTCACTTCCATTTCTATCAGTTTCTTGTGACTGGCAGCACCTTGGCATTTGCCTTGTACTGTATGTGAAGCATACTGCTAGGGCAACAAGAGAGCCTGTTGAATACAAAGTCTGAAACTAAGCAGACATCAAGCCAAGAGCTGCTACAGCAGCAATCAAGCAGATTAGTTTAAGTAATCCTGATGAGCATATTGAAGCTCAAAATGAATGAGAATGTTTGGAGGAAAAACTTAAATCAGGCCAAGTGTAAGTGACCTGGTGCTGTGAAACACTTTATATAATATACCTATTTTACTATGGCTATTTTTTCAACATTCTGACATATCAGCAGCCACTTATCTTACTTTATTTGTCCATTTCAAAAATTTTACTTAACTTTCCTTTCCAACAGAGTCTATGAATAGCAACAAAACTTGTCATCTTTACTGAGGATGTGATCCACATGATCATTCAGTGGTTTCATCACTATTATCAGTGGAAGACTTCCAGAGAGACTGTGGCTGGGTGTTTTGAAGTAAAATCCTGTAAAAACAATACTGATACATAGCAAGTAAGGAAATGCATGGCAAAAACAACAGAGCACAAACAGATCGCTTCTATGGAAATTTGGTCTACATTCAAAACATGACTACAGCCTTGGGTGTCTTCATTTTACGGTTGCCTTCTCAAGACAAATCAAAATGTCTGCTGAGTTTTTAGAAAGGACTGTTCACTGACACCCTGAAAACTGTTTTTAAAGTTTTTAAGATGTACCTAAGCCAGCAAGACCAGAAACATCACTGGAGGCTATCCTGTCCAGAGGGAATGTTTGCCACAACTAAAATGGTAACAAAACCTAGAATCTTATTTTGCCACCTACCTCATGAAAGTGCCCTGACATAGCAGGAGCTGCAAAGTTCAAAACTCGTAGGCAGCCACAGTTTACTTCCTACTCCTCTGCATCTGATGGTTACCAGGCCCTGCTAGTATGTAACTGGACAGGGTGTAGGAGAAGACTGAAGGTCTTATTGACACTCTTTTGTCTCCTAGGACTGACAGCTAGGAAGATGAATTCTCCCTTTTTATTATCAGAAACTCACTTCATCATTTAGCTGAGGAAAAGCAGGGAGATACCAAAATACTGGAGAAAAAAAAATGTGGTGTTTTCATTCTGTGAAAAGGAAATAAAATTAACTGATCATTCTCTAAGAGCTAGAGCCTCATAAAAGCAGGCATTTAAATTGAAATTTCACAACCTCAGATTTCAGAGTGGTGACAGTGATCTCTGTAGAATGGGAGATTCACAGACACATTAAGCCCACTTCACATTGTGCAAGGTAGTAGTTCCTGTATTTATGGGAAATCTTCTGGAGCTGGGTGTTGTAGCTTCTTGTATAGACATGACATCACTGATCTATACCATAGGCCATTTGTGATCAGCATTAACTTACTGAAGTCTCCTCAGGGGGTCCCAAGGAGGACCTGCAGAATGAGTAGCTAACAAGGGATGCTTAGACAAATTGTCACCAATCAGTAATGATTATCTGTACTTGGCTTTTGCAT
Source organism: Elanus axillaris (assembly GCA_026212715.1). Classification (NCBI taxonomy): domain Eukaryota; kingdom Metazoa; phylum Chordata; class Aves; order Accipitriformes; family Accipitridae; genus Elanus; species Elanus axillaris. Next base: position 13,742,283 of record JANZLQ010000050.1, read on the forward strand.
GACTTGATCAGAACAATGAGGCTAATTGCGATTAAAAAGCTAATAAATGTCTCTGTTAGTCTTTCGATATCATGACCTGACACCTGGTGACAGATGTATAGATTTCCATGCAAGCAAGTATATTGGCCTGAATGTTTAGAAACAGCCTTTATCACTGCAGCATTCTGGTGTGTTCCCTCAGAACAACCAACAGCTATGTTTGTGTCTTGCCAGACATATTCCTGCGTGTTTCCGCTGCTGGGTATCAGCTTATGTACTATGTCAATTATTATCCTATTCATCTAATAAGAACGTGGGATAGAATATTCCCTTCAGTGGTTCAAATCATTCTATGTGCAAAATTGATTTGAAGGTGGTGGCTTAGGTCCTGCATTAGGGGATTGAGGTACTGGGTATGGAGGGACCCAAGTTATTGTCTGAGGGCTGATCTGGTGGATGTACACAAAGGGCTCAGCTGGAGCTCTCCTGCAGGTGATATAGATTCAGATACTTTAAGTTCACTCCTTTGCTTAGCTGCTCAACAGGACCCATTTCTAGTGTTTCTTTTAGGAACCAACGTGTAGTCAAGGGTACCTGCTTACAGTGTACAAAATAGTAAACATTTCAAAAAGTCCAGTATTTCCTGTGCAAGGTCCACACTGAGACTCCATACAGTGCATTTAGTGTATTGTGCCTTCACAACCTGATGTGCTATGCCCTAACTTCCCAATGCAACAAAAACCTCAGGGCAGGATGAGAGAGAATTATACCAGTGTTAGACCTACAGTGATATCTGAGAAAATTTCATACAGATTAACATAGTGAAGATAAAGAGCCTATGGTAGTGGCTCAGAAGACTGCTGGCTTCTTGGGGGGAAAAAAAAACAAAACCAAGGATTCATTTCTTTAGTGCTCATCTGGAGGGGGAAGGAAGGGTCAACAACAGTACAAGTATCACATAAAGTTGTTCTGCACTCTTTGCAAGTTTGGCACTTTGGACAGGAACACATGGAAGGATAATAGGAAACATTTTCTCTGTCTTCTGCAAAGGAAACTTGAAGCCACGGAGATCACAGAAGGAAACTACTATACCTTGTTAAAATAGATGAGCCACAGGACTGCTGAAACAAATGTGTTTACCACATTCAAGTAACAGTATTTGACAGAATACCAAAATTTTAAGTTCTCAGGAAATGCTTTTCTGGATCTTGTTCCCATTCTAAATTTAAGTTGCAATTAGTATTGTGATTCTTAACAGAAGAATTCTTCAATTTCCATATGATTTTTGGCAAAAGTTATGTGGAAAAAGAAAAGTCCCTTTTTTCCTACCAAATCCACAGACTGTTTTTTTGATATCTGGTATTTTATCTACACACTTCAGTAAAAAGATTTATATTTTCAAGCACCGTATTTTATAAAGGCCAGATGTTTCTTCTTTGCAACACCTTACATGACCATCACAAAAGCAGATTTACATGATTTTGGTTTTTTCTTTCTTTACTAGAAGGTTTTTTAAAAATGTTGTCTCCATTTTGGCCACCTAATTCAGATTCATTTGGGCCAGTAACTGTATTTTTAAGAAGAGCACGTAGATGCTCCTGATTAGTTCAGATTGTTTGGATTGTCTCTTGATATGTTTGAAAAAGTAGGTGAAATAAACAATGGCAGTCCCAGGAAATAGGGCTTGCGGTTCTCAGAATCAAGTAACTTCCTCACTTACTCCAATTACTTGCCTCTTCCCCTTCTCCTTCTACCCCCATGTTGGCAAAAGCCCCGTCATAGTTCAGGTCGTAGTCATACAAGGTAATTTAGAGGTCTGTGTTAGGAACAGAAAAGAGTGCTTAAGGATCCAACACTGCATACAAGCTAGAAAGAATAAGAGACAAACATCACTGGACTTAAAGCTTGTTAATTGCTTTATGGGCAGAAAGCCACAGGACACTGTTTCTCTTAAATGGTTCTGGGGAGCATGGGAATTTGCATAGCGTGTCTTATATAAGCAATGTTTATTACGAAGCATGGTTTGGCTAATATAAAAAGGAAGAGAAAAAGAGGTTCATATTTATTTGTATTTGGTTTGGTTTTTAAAAAGTTAATCCTGATCTATGTCAAACTCCATGCTGATTTTTTTTTCCCCTACTGCTGTGTATCTCTGGGACAGAAGGTTTGCATGCTTTGGTATATTATGGTGACTGTGCAATGCCCAGTAAAGCTGACTACAATAAAAGAAACTCATTTTATAACTCAAAAAAAGTTAAAATATATATTTGACTATAGTATACTTCATGAACTTGTTATCATACAAGAAAATGTTATATATACAATTGGAGTTATTTAACTTAAGTGAAACAATGAAGGGACAAAAGAGAAAATGCTATATTTGGTACTGTCCTGGTTTCAGCTGGGATGGAGTTAATTGTCTTCCTAGTAGCTGGTACAGTGCTGTGTTTTGAGTTCAGTAT
>JANZLQ010000050.1:13754313-13804263 GCA_026212715.1 Elanus axillaris
CCTGTCCAACTGAGGAGGGGGAGTGATAGAGCAGCTTTGGTGGGCACCTGGCATCCAGCCAGGGTCAACCCATCACATATGTTCTCCTTTCTGAAGCTAAAAATCTTCTTGATTATAGTCGTCTTCTCCTACTGCCTTGTTAATCTTTCTTTTTGGATACTTGGGACTTTCCCTCTTCATTCACTCATGTTGTTCTTCCTTTTAATAGATTTTTCATAGTTCCACTAGAATGCAGTGACCCCTCTTGCAACTTTTCTGCTGTAACTGCATGGCACCATATCAGCCTTAATTTATCTGGGATTTCACTGATTAAATGGGTTTTGGGCTCTTGAATTGATCTTTTTCTAATGTTTATATTTTCCAGTGTTTAGATAAAAGGTAGAGGTGAATGACTTCATAGTAAGAGAACTTTCTTGAAATAAGCTAGCTGTTAAATAAGCAGTTTCATCTGTACTCATTCAGATGAAATAAACCCTACTCAAACTCGAGTAACAGCTGGGCTTCCAATCTGCATCTGATAAGACAGAAAGAAAATCCATGAGAAGTTGCAAACTTCAGGACAACATACATAAGGTAAAGTCTTTAATTCACTTTTGCAGCTTTAATTTAGGATTCTGCTAAAAAACAAAAGACTCTTTGATAACAAGTTGCAGATAGCTGCTATTTTAGTACTGCCAGTATATAAACCTTCCCCAGAGAGTTCAACATTTGCTGATAGGCCACCTTGAATAGGTGAAACTTATATAATGCTTTATTATCCTTTTTCCTATTTCTTGACCTTCCTGTTCACTTCCCTTCAACCTCCCTTTCTCTGCCCTGGTCTTCTCCAAACAACCCATCCCTAACTACCTTTTCCCTGTTGATGCCAGTTTTGCTACATCCATACCCAAATTTCTGATACTGTTACCTAGGTGATCTTGGCCTTATCTGGTACTACTGATGGGGTTACCTACTGATGGGATGTGGCCTTGCAAGATTTTACTACCCAGAAAGTCCCCAATATTCCAGTTTGGTTTGGCCATTTCTCACATAACTCCCTATAACCCATGAAATCCAGCCATCTGTAACTTCTGTTATCTTCTACCACTGTAATCCATCATGTCCAGTATCTTCTCATGTCCAGTAGTTTCTCATATACTGTCCACGTAGCTAAATGTCAGATTTGATCAGTGCCCTAGCCTTTCACCTAGAGCCCTGGTCACTTACCTGCAGCCTTACTACATTGTAATTAAAAATATTATTATTTTCATTATGAATATATAAAGTCACATGCATATAGGTGCATTTCTCACAGACGAAAAGTGGCAGCACCTTTAGTGAGGACAGCAAAATTGCAGAACCATGTCCCAGGGAAGGATTAAAAATGTGGTATGAAAATAAAAAAAAAGTACTACTGTAGTAGTAGCAACATAGCAGGGACAAGAAACAAACTTGTTACCTTTTTGCTTTCTTTTTGCTTTCTGATAAACATATTGTCTTTCCTAGTGCATCTGTAGCCCTCTCACATCCTTCCAAACTTTCAAGTTCTTTAACTTGCTACCTTGGTATCTCTCAAGCCCTGCAAAGCCTTTGGGCATCCTTGCAATTCTTCCCTTGCTTACATAGTTGTGGTGCATTTGAAGATTTTTAAAAGATCTCAGACTTTGGCAACAGATTTCCTCCTTCAAAAGTAATCCCATCATTTCAGGTGATCATTTTGCTTTCTTCCTTCTCCCTTTTTCTACCTCTGCATGCACACAGTACTGAGTCAAAAAAGCAGCAGTCAGTCCTTCGACATGAAGACATTGCTTTGAAAAAGAAGCCAGACGTGGCTGTTTGAAGACAAAGCAACAAACATCTGCTATACTTTTGAGGACACTGGATCTGTAGACCTATATTTTATCCAATTAGCATCAAAGAACTTGAGAACATATTTCGCTTTCATAGAAAAAATGAAGACAAATTTCTGAGAGCAGTTCAGTCTTTCCCACCTATATTTAATTTCCCAAAACATTTAACAAGTACCAAGCCTGTAGGCAGAAGCACCATGCTTAGTATTTTCTTTTTTGCTCCTCAAGATAAAGGCCAAGCTCTGCACTTTTGAAAAGCAAACGACAGAAATGGAAATACCTTCCCTTTCCAAAGATCTGCAGGTTTTAAAGGATACTAGGATAAAAAAAAATCCTCAAAGCTGTCTGCATGGTGGCTAAACAAGATTAGGTAAAACACATCCTCTCCAATGCACACACAGAATATAAAACATCTTAATCTCTCTCCAGTATGGTACCATAAGCAGTTACTATGCAGAAGAAACTCGCATACAGTAAGCAAGCCAACAAATACAGCCCCCTTGCTCAGACTTTGCACCCTAAATCTGTGCTGTTGGACTCCTAAAGGAACTGTACAAAACCACAGCTAGCAGAATCACAGAAAGAAAGTTTTACTCTTAATTCTACTAAAAGGAAAATACTTCAAGTGGCTTCTACTGATAGATGATGTTATTATAAGATTAATTCCAATGAAGATAGGGTATCTCCATCCCATAAAAGTGAAAGATTTCTCTTTTTACCAGACTAACTACAGTAACAAGTTTTTAAAAAATCCAAAAGCCCCTGCGATGATGTAACCACTAAAGCTTTTGTGAGCTTAAGGAACCTGGCCAAGCCTCTTCCCAAATATGCCTGTCTCCCTATCAGTTGAATTAACAGAGAGCTAAATCCCCTCACTGCAAGCTACCGCTGTTAGTTCCCAGTGAGTACATCATTTACATGTATCACCCTGCTCTTTCTTTTATTGTGTTCTTGTTTTGGTTCACTGTTTCCCTTAATTTGAAATGCCAGTTTCCCTTGCTGTACATTTGGAGGTATTTGGTAGCAGGACAGAAAAGGCTTGTTATTGAAGCTGAATTAACCTAACAAAGAGAGAAGAAAAAAATCAGAGCCGCACACAGAGCCATTAAACTTCAACCACAGTTTCAATACTTAAACACCATAAACTTGATGCAAACATAATGTTTCTTTAAGTCGTGTTTCTTTTTCCTCCTATGCACATCATATATCTGTATCTATGGAATGGATATATTTGATATATCCAGTTATAACAAAGGTAGAAAGCATGCTATATATATAAAGATATTAAATCACAGTGAATTCTGGTTTCTTATTTATAACTATAAATTAGTTCTTTTGTACCTGAAAAGACTGTTATTATCAGTGCAAGGACACATCTACAGTACTTCAAGTGCAAAGCTCAAATTGTACAGATTCGGCATATACAGTACAGTATTTGTTTCTTCAAAACCCACTGGGATTTCAAGTCACCAAGCATTTATTATGCTGAAACAGTCTTTTAAAATGGATTATTTTGAAAGCTTACAAGGAAGAGCTCCTCCATCTCTATTAGCAAGCTGTGGACTGGTTCCCTTTGTAAGAAGCTGCAGGGGATGGAAATACTTGGCATCACATTGCACTTTGCTCAGGAAAATGTTCAATATCCTAGTACAAAATACAATAAGAGAGCTGTTTACCATGGTGTCTATCACAATATCTGTTCAGAACCGCCAAAAAACCAAGGGTCTTACAACAGAGATAACAAAATAGCCAGGAAGACAAAAATCTACTCAACACTTGATTTAGAGAATTTCTGTGGGAATCTGTGGTTCATGCTTGAGGGTACAATGCTTCTTGTTTAACATAGTTAATGTCTATTGACTATTCCCTGCACCACTACAGTTACACACATATTGTACACAGAAATGGGACACAAACACTGTGGATTACCACCTATGGTTTTATTAACTGAAGGATAGATGAGGGGAGAAATACAATAAAGGCTTATGCTAGCCCAAATGAATGGACTTTTTAACAGCAGTGGGGAAAAATAAGGGGCATTGTCTTTGTAAGGTGTTTCAGAAACTTAATGTGTTCTAGAAATAGGAAGGTAACAATTTTCATTACTGATCAATTTTTTGCTCTCAAGATTAAAAATCAAAATGAAGTAAATCTCTTAATAGCCTCATAAACCAAGCTCTTTTTAAGGTTGATCTGAGATGTGCCATATCTAATGCAGCAACAAAGGAAACACCCAACAGACACCCAGGTACTCTCATTTATCACCCTGCATTTAAGATTCTGACTGTAGTAGCAATATTTTGGAATTAAATCAAATGAAAAGCAAATTACTGCAGGTTTAAATAAAATTTTTTAAATCCCAATATCATTTGTTAGGATTGCATCAAAAGACCTCAAAAAATGCATATTTGATTTTTCATATAATGAAACGATAGATGAGATGGGAACTAATGCTGATCCTTAACAATAGATCTTTGAATATGTATTTATAACTATTTCTATATAACTGGGCTGTTTTCCTAGAGGAGTTAGCATTCTTTTTCAAAAGTTCCAGGAACTCCAGCATAATAAAGCAGTATCTTTTAGAGGCTTGGAACAGTTCAGAATTGCTTTTATGGATAAACTGTCTCCAGACTGTCATGGTCTATACTATGTGTTTCAGTCTTATCAAAACAAAGTTGAACCAACCACTTTTTAAGAACTATTTCAATATGTAAATTTGAACACGTATTATGTGGCTGTGGTATCTCCCTCTTAAACAGAAGCTTTATTCTGTACTGAGTGCTTGATGTCTCTGGGTCCATCACATACTTTCTGAAGCCTTCACTGTTTTGGCATTCAGAATGAAACATTTTGTCAAAAAAATAATGCTTCTCTTCCATCTTCCCTAATGTAGAGTACTAGAAGTAATATTTAGTGGCTGCAATGACTTCCACCAGCTGAGATGGCAGGCATTGTCATTTTAGAAGTCAGAGCGAAGAGAAATAATTCTGAGGACCTTGTGTACCTCTGCATAAGCAGTGGTATGTTAATGTGGCTTTTTTTTTTCATGGTGGTATTCTGAATAGATGAGTAGTCATAACTGACATAAAAGAGTAGTTTGAGAGCTGGCTTGTACGAACTGTTTGGTATGGCCACTGAAAGTAGAAGGCGTGAATGTTCTGAAATAATTTTTGACTGAGTGAGCCATTAGTAATTTGAGTCAGCATAATAAAAATACTTTCAAATAGTAATTTCATTTCTGTCATAAGCAGCTCATTACAGAAGCTTTTCTCCTTCTCCCTCTCCTTGTCCCTACTAACTTGTTTTATTTTCATTTTTCAGTTTAAGGCTTTGAAGCCATTGTCACAGCTTTGGATTTGAATTCTCTGAAGAAGTCCACTACATGGAGCACATAACATTAGAAATTACAAATTCTTATAAAGATGCAATTATTCCTCACAAAAAGAACTTTGCTGTGAATGTTTAAAATATATTACTTTAAATGTTGTTGGTTTTTAAAAAAGAAAAAGATAATGCATCAAACAATGAATAGTAAAAGGAAAAAAGTATGTCACCCAGACACTGGCCACTGACAGTATGGCCACTGTCGAGTGACAGAACATGCTGCAATATCCTTTCACCTGTATTATATATATGCCAGTTTTTTAAAAACCATTAAATAGGTAGTGTGTTGAAGGAGTGCATGTGAATTGTGCCTGTCCAAAATACAAAAACCACTCAAAATCCCTACTTTTTCCTTCTTTCTCATTGTTTTCAGGGAGCAGTAAATCTGGAATGATAAATTGTAATGAAGCATTAAAACAGAATGTAATTTTGACCAAGTGCACAAAACTTTGATTAATTTTGACTGTTTTGCATAAAATTGTTCCTTATGAGGACAAATTCTGCCGAAGGTGAATGAGCATCACTGACAGCAAAACTTGGGAAATAAACTTATTTATTCATCTGTCTTAACAAGAGGATTCCATGACTTGCTTCCTATCTCTGAGGATTTTCTGGCCTGCTGGGTAAGAAAAGCTTTGTTGATGCCATTTGATCAAGACCAGGTATTTAAAGTCTTTAACCTGTTTTCCTGTTACTACCAGATCTTTTTGGCTCTCCTAGTCTTCTTACTGGAAGCATCAACAACTTGAAACACCAACACAATGCCATTTATTAGAGCTAAAATGAATTTAGAAGCAGAAGAAATGATTCAACAATAACAACAACAAACCAACCAAACTTATTTATGATGTAAAGATCACCTTCCTTTTATTGAACAAATCTGACTAAATTGCAAACATTGGCCCTGAACAGGATAATGCACTCTAAGCATGAAAGAAAGAGAAAATGGACACTCTTGCAGATTCAGAGAGTTTTATCATCACCTGCAATCATTTTATCCCTACATTTTATCCCTTTTTAGAATGACAAAGAGATCTTTTTCACTCCATTATGCTTTACATGTCTGCTAAAGTTCAGTATCATAGTCTGTGGGGTTACTTTCTCTTCTCAATGTCAAATCTACTGAATTACCATGTCTGGTCACCTCATACACCGGGACATCCCTTTACTTTAAACATAGTACTTTGCTGTTCATTTTATGAATCTCAGCACAACCTGTAAACCTATTTGTTTTCTGATGATAAACATTGTTCTCAAGGAGCTAGTTTCATCTAGATAATTTTCTTCTTTTTTTTAATTAAGATAAAACTCTTCTCCCTTTCTAATTTTTTGGCAGGATTTATTTTTCTATCATAATATCTAAGTAATTCATATTAGTATTATTTAAAAAACTCATACAGGTATGTATCAGATACAAAAAAAATTAATTTGCCGCCATATTTAAATAATATTGCTCTATCAATTCAGTCACAGGAAGTTTAAATCCCTTATGCAGATATAATATTCTCCTGTACTTTAGGGAGTTGGAAGGTCTATGTCTTTGTCCTGCAAAATTTTGAATTCATGTTCCACCTTTCTTAATTACTGAAGCAAGAGACCTTCTGCATATGTGTATTACATCTGCTTTTGCAAGAACAAACTCTGCTCCATTTACAACTCTGTGTAAGTATTGTGGGTTTGCATGTCATTTCCATTTGTGTGATTTTTTACAACTGCTTTTTTTCTGTCTTCTTTTACTGTGTAGGAGCTCTCCCTTTTTCATGTGTCAATGCATTACTCCGCTACAGAAAACTAGACCCTTTAGTATTTCATAGGTTTTATAAATTGAAAGGCGCTTCAAGTGAATCTTCAAGCAGTGTCTTGAAACAGGAATCATTTAGTCTTGTATTACACAAGAGCTCAGGTTAGGTAGTCATAATAGTTCCTTCTTTCCCTAAAATCAATGATCCTATAAATCAGTGCAGTCCTGTGTTGTTCTTACAGATGTCTGTAGCAACATGAATGTAGAAATTTGAAAAATACTAACAGGGAAACTTTATAAAATAAAAACAATGAGGGCTACTGTTCTCAGTATGCTTTTCAGCTGAGTGTTCACTGCAATAAAAAAAAAAAAAAGAATATTCCTTTTTAAATATCTTTGCAATTGCCTTAAAGTTCAAGCTGGCACTCAGTTGTGCCAATGAGACAAGTGCTATCGTCCCAACACTTTAAAAAGCTTTATACAAAGGCATATAACCTTAACTGGTATAAATAACCTATAGCTCTACTAATTTTGTATGATTGTGTTCATCTCTTGCAGCTGAGGATTAACCTCAGTTATCACATAAATGAAATTATTATTTGCTTAAATAAAATGTGTTCTTGCTGACAAAGTGGAACTGCAAACATCACAACATGTAAAGGCAGCAGAGGGCCTTGTGTTGGAATTTAGCTTTATGGTGAAGGGTAATGCTGAGGTGACAGTTGCGGTTCATACGTATGTGGTTCACAAACGAGGTCTGCAGACATTATTCTCCTCTTATAGGAAAATAAGAGCCTTCATGAGGATCTCAGGATCTCTTTTCCAAGTAAACGGTCTTTTCTTTCACTGTCACAGTGCCCCAAGATGCCTGCATTTCCTTTTCTCCTGTCTTTAGTTGTTCTGTGGCACACTAAAGCTGACGGGTGCAACCAGTTGTAATGAGCCATGCAATACTGATTCTTCAGTTTGTCTTCCAGAGGGAGGAATTCCAGTGTTTAGAAGACTGTTCCCTAGATTTATCACCAGCTATATCATACTGAACAATCTGACCAAGTTGTGAATGCTGGGCAGAATGCCACTGCAACAGATGGGCATGGATGCGGTGAGCCAAAAAATCATGTATATGTATCAAATGTAAGAAATGAGGGCAAGACTCCAAAGACAAAAATATAGAAGTGTCAGTCTTGATCTGATACACCTTTCATTCAAAGATGGTTCATCACTAGGATCTTGGCAGATTAACTAAAAGGAAAGATGCTCAAACTGTGTAATAAGAAATGTGGCCCACTTAACCAGGTAGAAGCATGGCAGTAATCAACAAAGCAGTCTACCCTCTCTTATCTTCTTGCAGTGGCTACCAAGGAATGGGGTAAAACAAGCATAATAAATTAACAGACCTAAACTTGGTGTGCTCATCTGTATCTCACCCTTTCAATGCCATACCTAGAGCCACACACCTCTAAATGCTGGATAAAAAGTAATGAAGAGAGTGGAAGTGAATCCCATCCTGTGTTAGAGTGCTCCTGGACATCTGCCACAAAACATTTCTTTCTGTTTTGTGGAAGTGAGATTTATGAAGGATCCCATTAGCCTCGTGATGAGGTTTACACCTAAGCTCACAGCTTCTCAAGTATTACTATTGCCAGTCTCTATGCTGCTTTTTTTCTAGCCAGCACTTTACAGAATTAAACAATGCAAACATTTCAAGGGTTACTTCCACTCAGTGCTAAAGAATGAGCAATGCTTACCCATGCTTTTCCTCCTGGTTAGTCTCCACTTAGACTTCTTCCCAAAGAGCAATAATTTTCCATCAGCTGCTGTGTATGCTTGGCAAGGTCTTGCAATATCACAGCTTTTATATGCAATATTATAATTCTTCTCATATAAATATCTTTTTTACAAATGGTGATTATAGTTAAAATGCACAGCCACAAGCAATAGAAAACTGTAAAGAAATTAACCTGTGCAGATATACATATGAAAAAATAGGCTATATTATTCATTTCAAAAGAGAGAAAGTGAAGATCAAAAATGCAGCTAAATCCACCTCCAGATCTCTCACAATACCTGTTGGCCTATCGGAACTTTGTTTTCTTTCCAAGACCCAAAATGTAGCAATTCAGTTTTGGTTTTTTTTTTAAAGTATTTTCCTCATCAAAATATGAGATAGTTGTACAGCTCATATGGCTGAAGAAAAGGAGGTAGGAAATCTTTCAATCAGCAGGTTCTAGGGCATGAGTCCACAAATTATCTCATTTTAACATTTATTCCTATATATAATGCACCTGTAATTAGACCCATGGTGACACTGAGCTTATTTCGATTCCACTGAAGCCAGTGGAACTACATGCAGGAACAAGGTGCCCTCTCCACACAGATCTTCCCAAAACATGATGGTCAGAAGGTAAAATAACCAGGTCAGAACAATGAAATAGCTTTCATAAAAATATGTCCCCTGCAAAGTTGATGGGTGTTGTGAAGCTCAGCAGATTAATGAAGCACGCTGCACAAAATCCCTACACCTCACTCAGAGCATGACTTAGGGAGGCACATCTATAGTCAAAGGGTGTGGTAGAGGACAAGTCACAGTGTCTATAGATGCTGACACTATCAGGGCATTAGATGGGGTCTGTAGATTTGTCTTGAAACACTCAGATCCCTGCAAACTTTCTAAGCAGCTTTGTGGATCCTATTAGTGAATAATTCATATGAAATATTTTTCTAAATGCATATTTCAGTTCATGTACATTTATTATTTAAAATTCATATTCTTTGGAAATTAATTGTCTTATTTAAAATCTGAGTGATAGTGCATGTTCAGAATTAGTCTTATTGGACATGTAAAGCTGTTTCTGTTTGGGAGGATTAAAACTGTTACGAATAAGTTTCTGTTTTATTGCCTGCAGAAAGCAATAAAATGATTTTTTCCAATTCTGTCAAGCAGTCATGCTATAATTATCTTTCTGCAAACATAACTACATAACTCAACTGTGGTCACTTGACAAGTAGTGTAAAAAAGATCAAAATGAAAGGTTAAGTTCCAAGTAACTTTTTTCAAGTAAGAAATTATTTTCAATATTTGCTCAAAAAGTCCTTGAAATGTTAACATAGTTTTTCTTCAATACTTGGCATATATTAGCAGAAAATCAGGAATTGTTAAGTCTTGATAAATTTTGCTATAATTGCTAAAAATCATTTCTCTGAAGTAAAATGTTACCAAACTTTATCTCCTGAAATGTCTGAATGTTTTGCATTCTCAAAATTATGTTTAAGTTGCTGCTCTTTTTTTTCCTTCTAATGTAATTCTGAATTGCCTATGCAAGTTTATTCACTACATATGAATGTTTCAGATTGCTTTTTATCTTGGTTTTGGTTAGTTTTGTTTTTACATAAAGATAAATCTTTTACTGGTACATATTAAGATGGATGGACCTCATTTCTTTCAGATGTGCATGTGTATAGTACTACTCATAGACTTTAGAAGTTGCTTTCCACAATGTATATAATATAAATAGTGAGTCTGCACTCTCTTCCTTCACTGTCATCTTTGTTTTCTCCATATTGTTTTTCCCTCTCTCCAGTTCTCCATTACATTTGTCTTTCTTTCTATCTTCTTCATTTTTACTTTTCCTGTTTCACCTGACTTAGAGGCACAGTGATTTTTTAGTTCAAATTTAAATTTAAAAGTGCTCATGATCAAATATGTTTAACATCAGGCCAAATCTGTGTGCAGTTTTTGGTAGACAATCAATTGGAATGGATATATTAAATAAAGTAGATAATTCTTTTATCTTCATACCAAATTTCAGTGAATAATTTAAAAAATGGGAAACACTAAATGAAACTGAAAAAAGATGCAATTGTGTTGCACTGTAATTCCCATATACATTGCCTGCTAGTGAAAATTCAAGCTAATCAGGAGATAGTATTTCATGAGGGAGGATATTCAGACATGATTCTTACCCACACAAAGTTTCTGCAATTGAATTAATGATGTGACTATCAAATTATTTTATATAAGATCTATCATTTGTAAGCTGTTTAAAGTATAGTTAAAGCTAGCATTGTGGAAAGAGACTATATACTGTAGGTCTCTACATCTTTAATGAGGAAGGATTTATTTTTTGTTAAAAAGAAATTCAAAAGGGGGCAGTGTGCTTTAATTAAATAAAACACAATGGAGATTTTTTTTTCATGGTCTCTGCAGTAAAACACAGTGATAAAGCCATGTGTGCGTGTCTTGTTTCCCCCTCCAGATTCCAGTGCTAGCAAAAGATTTTGCCCTTGATCATGCGGTTTTAGACATGAAAGGCTTCAAATCTATCCAAGCTCAAGATGAACACAGAATGCTAATTTAGGTTCACATGAAGAGCTGGACAAGCAGTCTTTTATTTTAAATTGTTAAAAATGCACTCTTTTTGAGGTCCTTTTCCTACTATATGTTTCTGAAGTACATAAAAATGATTCACTGATCCCTTATGGAAGAATAAATAAATTCTATAAAATATATATGTGATACTATCATGCTTCCCTATATTTGAAAAAGCTTAAAATGTTATCTAATTAAATAGGTATATGCTTTTATATATACTCTATACTCTTTTTTATCATATTGTAATCATACACTGTTAAATGGAAATAATTTTGCACACAACAATGTATACTGAAAAACCATAAAAGGCTTAAAATCAAAATACAACAAAAATCACCAAAACAGGACACCTCCCCAAAATATATCAGCCTGGAAAAAGGTATTTTGGAGAACACTGATGAAGAGAACAAAGGAGGCATTCACTGAATTAATAATTTCCTAAGCAACTTGACATGGAATCTATGAGAAACTCCAAAATTATGTATTAAATTTATAATATATGATGGTACCATGGGAAATAAAATGCATGTTTTATTGTGATGAGTTTGGTATAGCAATGCACCCTCTCTCTCTCTCTGTCTCTCTCTCAGAGTCCAAAAGAGTGTCAAATAAATCTCTCTAAGTAAAAAAATGTCATAATTTGAAGTTCAGTATCTGGGGATGCGCTACAAGCAATTACTTCATATCTCACTGGGACACAGAGATTCTGTCCCTTTTTAAGAATGTAATGGTTCAAAACTACTAAATTTACAAGGCACAAAAAATTAACTTACCATTGACTCATCCATGAACATTGTTCATTATTGTCACTGAAATGTAATTAAATTTGGGGCAAAGAAAAGGGAAAGGAGAGGAAGAGCTAGTAGAATTATTACTACTGCTAGGTACCACATCTAACTAGAGACTGGACTTTTTTCTGCCACCTGGAAAACAATTACCTTGACCCTTTAGACTACTGACCTCTAAATCTGACTAGATCAGTCTACTTCTGAAATCATCTATTTCAGTTGTAAAGTGGCCAGAAGCATGTCCCTTCAACTTAACTGCAATTGCTTTTGCTGTCCAAAATTGTTCTTGTTGTTGGAACCAAAATTATTTGCTAGCAGAAACATTCTATAACTCTTAGCCGTATATGGGAATGAATGGATCAAGAGAAATCCAGTCCAATGAAAATGACAATGAATGAAGGTAAGAACTAGATCCTTCTCCTTCCTGAATTAATTTTCTTGCAGTTTATGAAGTTTAGTATTCTTGAAATATTTTGATTTTTTATCTTTTCTGGAAACCAGATTAACAGGAATGTAGCATTCTGGAATTACCTCATCACAATAAACTGTCATCTCCAGGTACTCATGCAACCAGTGGTGAACCAGGAAGAATCTGTATCAGAAGAAAAAACCCTCAATGTCCCAGCTACAATTTTTTCTTGCATTTTGAAATTAGTGGAAAAATTCTAATGACAATGAAATCTGAAGAATGGAGCACTACAATGTCTTTCATTACAGATAACAAGCCTTTGTACTTTTTCATCTACTACGCTCTATAATCTATGAAATGCCCTTCAGTGTCGATCGACCCTTGTGACCATCCTTAGAAGCTATATAGTGATGAGCAGAAGAATGATTATTCAAATTCAAGAACAAACATAGAAATACAAGGGTAATTTTCATGTACTGTATGAATCCAGTAGAAAAGAAAACTTCTCCCCATAAGGTTTTTGGGCAAAGACTTTGTTTTCTTCAGGACTTCATGAATGCCTGAGATCCAGGCAGTAGCTAAACCATATAAAAAACAAATCACTTTTCTTGAAAAGTGTCTTGAAAATACCGTGAAGTTTTACTAAAAGGAGGTGAGATCAGTTAATTGCATCCTATCTTAGAGATCCTACCCTCTGCCTCCTAAATAAAAAATACTAACTAAATATATATATATATTATATATATGTATTAAGATCAAGAAAAGCCTGAATCTCTGTGGCAGTAGTATCAAGTAGATATATTTTTGTTGATGACCTGTAGTTCAGGCAAACACAGTTGATTTAGAACAGAGCTGGAGATGTGCTAGCATTTACAGCATCAGCAGTAAATGTTACTCCAACCACTGAATGACATAAAGTAATGACTAGTAAGCCAGTAGTACTCTAATGTACCTTTTAACTGCTAAAAAGCTATTGCAAACATGTGTATTCAGACACCATACTGGTTTCTCTATTTAGCTGAGCCATGTAGCAATATTTCACTAAAAGTTTTCTTATATTAAAAACCTTCACATAATACTTTAACTTTTGTCTACACAAAATTAGAAAATAAATGAGTGTTGAAGACCTAAGATAATTTTCCATTTGATATTTATTTATTTATACTTACTGCACTAATTTTAAACATTCTTATAATAGCTGGTGAAAGTCTAAGTATTATTATGATTATATTATTTGCATATCAAATGTTAATAGAATTTTTTAGTGGGTAAACTGTCTAATTAGACGGATTTTCCACTGTGAATGGCAACATTTTAAGAATAGTATCTTAAACTAAATCATGAATGGGTTTGGGGTAATTTCAAAGATAAATCCTCTCTTTTCACCTGATCCAAAAAGAATACATTATTCTTCCACTCTCCTACCCCCCCCATGCAACCCATCAAAAGTAGTACAATCAGTTACAGTCATGTCACTGAAGGAATGCTGCATAGCATGATGGTCCCTAAGTAATTTTTATACTAATCAAATCCAATGTATCATTCATCTTCTTGCTGTTATTCATCCAAATTTGGCTAATCACTATAGATAAGCTTCATTTAGCTGTATGTCATGAAAGCACCTGGAAATGGAAAATTTGCTGACATTTTCACTGCCAATCAAGAGTCTATCACTTCAGCACCAATACTACCACTTGCTGAGGAATCTCACCAATCTTTGCCTCATGGACAAAAATACACTCGTTGGATTCTGACTTAATACAGAAACCCCCAAGGTACAGATTCCAGATGCAAAAGTACTATTTCTGTTTATATGTGTGTTCAGCAAATCTTATTCAGTTCTTATGTATCAGCAGCAAAATTAGCAGCATAATCTAGAACCAATTCTGAAATGACCAGGTCAGAGGTGACACTGTTAGTGCTTTTGCTATTGCCATCATTATTGTTATACCTGTATGCTATCCATTGCCCACACTCCTATGGCCAGACATTTTAAAACACAAACCAAAAAGACAGTTCACATCCCAAAGAATTTGAGGACACACTACAGTACAAGAGAATAGGTGGAAACACAAAGTTGACATTTCATAAGAAAATAATGAGACAACTTAGATGTATTAGTAAGTCCTCCATAGGCATTCTGGCAAAATATAATTTTTTGAGAAATCAAAAGATACCAATTTCTGTTGACAATATAGGGATATTGAACTGCTTTACAGAGGATTATGAAGAATAGCTTAGTAAAGATCATGAACATAATTATTTTTAAATCTTAAAAGTGGCTGGTGAAGACTTGCCCAATTGAAGACAAGTGTTGAATGTCAGTAAATTCACAAGAAATGATAAAAGTAGTAACGATAATCTACAATTTGAAAATGAAAACAATCACCCACTGTTGAATTAACATTTTTTGTATGATGGAAGTAGTAAAACTTTTCACAGAAAGATGATACAGGTCCAGTTCACCTGGATAAGATTTGTTCACCTAGGATGAATACAGATCTGAGGAGCAGATCCAGTACAAGGTGAAGGAAGTCAGCATAGCTGTGATAATTGCAGATATTTGCTTCTTGCTGAGAGCAGGAGCCCAGTATGTAGACACTGCAGCTGGTGATGATGGCACAGACCTACAAGAAGAAGAAAAAACACAAAGTGCAGAAAAGCCTTGTTGAAATCATTAGAAAAAAAACAGGAAGAGAAGGCAGAGATAAGGAAGCTGAAAGATTGTAAGAAGGCACAGAACAGTTGAAGAGGAGAGGTTGAGAAAAAGAATATCAGAGATGCTAGGAGTGGGTCACAAAATGGTGGAGGAGGAACCAGGAGAGCTGAACTTTATGAACACTGAATCAAGTGAACAGCCCATGTGGGTGTCAGCAAAACTGAACAAGTAAGGGACAATTGAGGAGGTGTAAGAAAAAATTCAGCTAAGATATCACATGAATAATCTAGTACAAAAGAGTTACTTATACTATTAACTGTAGCTCAACTCTTCTGTAACTATCTGTGAATCTCAGTCCTTCAGATCTGCACTAGTAATAGATATTTAACAGTACAGTTCTGATTATTTGAAGCCTACGTAGAGACTTCATAGCTGCTCTCTTATACCTTAGCAAGCTGGTTTCTTCCTAGAAGTGTATGAGAGATGATGAAAGCAATTTAAAGGATAACTTTTTTCCTGGAGCTAACACTGGCAATTTTGTTTGGATTTACACGTCACTCTATGGCAAGAGAAAACCAGATTAAATGGGAAAAGATATAAACAAAATCATTTTGAAAGACTACTCGAGGATTTACGGTACTATACTTGACTAGAAGTGATTGGCAGCACATTAAATAGAGCTTTGTGTCAGCTGCAGAGTGGACTCTGCAAAGACAGGATGTCAAGTTACGAACTGCAGACTTTGCGACTCCAACTTAACTCCTTGTTACATTTTGTGATATTAGCTGGGAGAAAGTTTATATCTACAGTGCTGGAGAAATTAAACACACACACATTGTCATGTTAGCCAAGCAAAATTTTAACTAAAATAAAATATTAGTGAAACAAAACTAAAAAGAGAAACAAAACAATCCTGGCATTTTGTAAGTAGGTTATTTCAACAAGAACTAGATGGGTTGTAGAGGCCCTACATTAATCTGTAACTTTGTCTTTGAAATAAAACTATTAGCTCTCCCTGTAGGTTAGGGCCTGTTTGGTTTGACAAACTTCACTTAATTGGTTTCTAAAGATTACTTGACAATCTGTACTCCAGCTTTTCTCCATTAGTGCTTATGACACCACAGTTACAGTGCAATATCGTCACCACAGATAGAAAGGCCTGGTTTATATACAAGTAACTAAGTTTATTTTATTTTTTTTCTACTCATTTAACAGATTTTCTCAGGAAATACCTACTGGGATCTAACTGAGTTCTGGAAACATATGGGAGCCTAAAAGATGTGGACACTGAAACCAAAGTCACAAGTATTCCCTACTGGCAAAAATAAATACTTTGAACTGCTATGTTCCTTTTATGTAAGGATCTCAAAGTGTTTTGCAAATATTAGTCAGTGATTCTACATTCACGTTGGCCCTGTGAGAGAAGTAAGCAGTGTTTTAATGCCACTGCCTACAGCCCACAGACTATGGTCAGAATTCCATTGCCCTTGTAAACTATAGGCTTCAAGGAGGCCTATAGACACCTTTAGTATCAAATCCTTCTAATAACTTTCAGGACAACTTAATAAGTACTCTGAAGAGTTTTACTATATATGCTGTTATTGCCACACTTGTAACATAGTAGTTTGAAAACATATAGTGCTTTGTTTGCTTTTCAAATACTGTGTATAAATGGCAGCTGCAAATAAGAACAATTTTGTCTGAGGGACTCTGTGAGAGAAAGATTTAGACTTTCATATGTTCTGAACACAGGCTGTGCATCACAATTACATTTTCCAAGATGTGACTCCTCTACAGAAGCAAAATTAAGAAACTATCTGTATTGTAATTAGTCAGCAGTTTCCTTAAGAAAGCCCAAGCATTCATCAGAACTATTTATTTTTAAAAGTTGCTTTGCAGAATATTTCAGTATTACTGAAAAGACTGATGAAGCTGGACATATTTGATACCTCTGAAGATCAGTTCCTCGCATTTTTTAATTGGTCATGAGCACTGTTAATAGGAGTATGGATTTGTCATCAATCTGTTCCTGTGAAGATTTACAGTGAAACTTTCATTTTCCTGGGTGATTTCACCAATCATAGGGATAAAGTCCATGTTCTGTCCAGAACTGACTCTGTGTTCACTATGCAGCAAACACAGAAAACTGTCTATTGCAGTGTTAAAGGTGTCTTGTGTTTGATGTCACAAATCTGCCACGTACTAAGGAGGAAAGCAAATCTGGAGAAAAGCAAGTCAGGAAGGAAAAAAACTTAGAGCATGAAAAAAATTGAAATTGGGACAATTACTGATAATAGAGTAAGAGATAGTCTACTCTCTACAGAAAAAGTCATTACCCAAGTCTTTATTTTAGGATATTTTATTTCTTATTTGATATGAAGCATGAAAATTTTTATTTAAAATTATGTGGTTTATTCTCATTAATTGTGTCTCTTGTTTATGCTACACAATGCATAAATATACTTACACATAGAATAACAGAATCATAGAATTGTTCATGTTGGAAAAGACCTTTAAGATCATTGAGTCCAAAGGTTAACCTAACACTACCAAGTCAACCACTAAACCATGTCCCTAAGCACCACATCTACGTGTCTTTTAAATACCTCCAGGGGTGGTGACTCAACCACTTCCCTGGGCAGCCTGTTCCAGAGCTTGACAACCCTTTCAGTGAAGAAATTTCTCCTAATGTCCAATCTAAACCTCCCCTGGAGCAACTTGAGGCCATTTCCTCTCATCCTACCGTTTGTTACTTGGGAGAAGAGACCAACACCCACCTCTTACAGCCCCCTTTCAGGCAGTTGTAGAGAGCAATAAGGTCTCCCCTCAGCCTCCTTTTCTCCAGACTAAACAATCCCAGTTCCCTCAGCTGCTCCTCGTAAGACTTGTTTTCTAGACCCTTCACCAGCTTCATTGCCCTTCTCTGGACACGCTCCAGCAACTCAATGTCTGTCTTGTAGTGAGGGGCCCAAAACTGACCACAACACTGAACGCATCTTCATAAGCAGATTGTGATAGGTGCACTATATCCTCCTTTACATCATACAAAATTTACAGTCAACTATGTTCAGCTAAATATATCCCTTTTTGGATATGCTAATCTTTATTTTACAAATTTCAGACCACTTCTATACACATAATGATGATAATAACATGTAAGAGATGCTACTGGCATCTATCTAGGAAGGAAGTCAAACATAAATGTTACTCAGAGGATTGGTTCCTAGGATTTGAATGTTGAAAGAGACTGAGATTATATCTCTGTAATGCTCCAAATCTGCAGTAGCCCTCCAGAAAACAAGCATCTAAAGATTATTCTTAACCTTAGCACCCATATAACAGTGGAACAACTGTTCCATAGCTGTTGTTTCTCTTGTTTTTAACTTCTAGTTAGAAGCACTAGAAAATCAAATTTCTTAAAGAAAAAAAAAGGGGGTTAGGGGGCTGTCTATATAAATGTAACTCTACATCTTGAATCAGTTATCAAAAATCTGATCATTAAAAACTTTCACTGAGAGAATTTTATCTGGTTTGCTCAAGCTAGAAAAAAAAATTAAAAATTAATAACATGAGAAAAGCATATTTGTTAACTGAAGATGTGGTTTATGAAACAAATCCATAACTTCTCCCACATCTTTAACATTTGAAACTTTTTTTCAACTGCCTCTATTTAGAGAAGCATAACTTAGGGTATTGTATATTTTGGCTAGAAAATTTTTCCATCCCCAAAGGACTCACTTTTTTATTATTGGCACAATCCATACTTAAGAAGAGCAATGAAGCATTTGCTATTTCAAAACAAAGAAAGAAAATTTCAGCATTCAGCAAAACTTCCCCAGAACCATAAGCAGCAAGTCTTTGCCTGAACTCTACTCCCAGGGATTTCTTTCAATGGTCTCAACCTCTTAGCCAATATTTTAAAACCAATCCATCAGCCAAATAATATTTTTCTTTCAAAAATTCCTGAACACTAGAGTTTTCCACTCAGAGAATGTACTTTGTCACAGAACAGGTAATATTTGCCACTTGATCACTGTCATTTATCCCATAGAGAAAGAAACAACATACTTTATGTTGCAGTAATGAAGACTGCTTATTTCTGATCTTGGAAGACTGGAACATATCACACAGCACACCTTAATCTCTTTCTTTACAAACACAGGTTTATAAAGAACTTGTAAAATACTCCCAAATCATTGTAGTTGTGGATAGATCAGGTCAGTTCATCTTTTAGTACAGGGGAGAAAATTCCCTTATTTCCCTTACAGCCCCTCGTCTGTCTGGAGAGTGTGGTGAGCAAAGGAGTCTCAGCTTGGGCTCCTCCATACGCTGCAGTCCCCTCAGAGATGTCCCTGCCCCAGCATGGGTCCTCTATGATCTACAGTCCATTTAGAGGGCCCTTGTCTGGCATGGAGCACCTCATCCCAAGAGTGCATCTCCAGGCATGTTCCCCACAATTTCCCCTTCCACTTGACTCCTCTATTTTGTTTCTCCGGATGCATCTCTTCACATTTCTCTCCAAGTGACACCTTTCTGTGTGTCCTCCTATGTCTCCACTCACATGTCCTTTTAGTGTGTCCACAGAAGCATCCTCACCTGTCTTCTCTTGTTCTTCCTTTTGTGTCTCCACCTCCTGGGTCTCCTGTGCCTAACGGCTACTACTGTCACCCAGATATGTTTGACCAGAGGCACCATGAAATCCTCAGACAGGTTAAAGTTTTGATGTCTGATAGGCTGCCTCTATCCATTGCCAAGCCATCTGGAGCCAGCTGTGACTAGCACCAACATCACCCCTGCTACTTACCCAAACCCTGCCAGTTATGCCCAATACAGAGATACATTTTTACTCACCAAGATGACTAAGCCAGATGTCTCATCTGTAAATTTTGGAGGAAGAAGTTCTGCCCTTGACTCCACTCTGATCCCATCAGACCTGCCAACCCATTCTTCTTCATCCACAGCATTGCTGACTCACTGAACCATCATAAATACTGACCTCTATGAAGATCTGACCTTTCAAAACTGAACCTACCACAAATACCAAATGAATTTTAAATATCTCTCCTTTTCTACTCAGATGACTGTGCCAGACTTCCAGAGAATATGAACTAAGAGAAAGTTATTCTGCCTTGTAACAGTTGAGGAGCTGATCCACTATCTAATTGAATGTTTCCTTCCTCCTAAGAATGTAAATTTATAAACTAACAATTTGTCAACATCTAAATTTGGTGGACATAGTCTGAACTTGCTGTGTTTTAATTAGGAAAAAAGGACACATTCTATTGCACTACATACATATTAATTTGAAAAATGCAACCATTGTTGAACAAAGACAATATAGACTTTGTCTTTACTTCTGGCTTTTTACAGAAGGAAACATTTTAATTGTTCCTTGTAGAGAAAGTAAATATTGCTTCATCTACCACCACCAATCAATGAACAGAGATGTCAGTTTCAGTCATGTCAATGAGCACATACTTAATCATACTTACAGATTAATTACCAAAGGTTAAATGTATAGATATGAGATATTAAGAGAGTGTACCATATATATTTTCATAACAAATTCCATAGAGTGCAAATAAAATTGGCATGCAATTCTTTCTTACATCCAGAATTCTTAATAAATTATAATGAAAGGGAGAAAAGAATATAAACCAGCAATTTACATTTTTTAATATCTTTTGTCTGTTTCTTTATCTAACATACATTCTAAAGTTGACACCAGAGTAGTATCATTAGAAAGTAATGCCTATAGGTTGTTACTAACAATATTCAGTTACATTTCATTGCCATGTAATGTACACTAAACGTGACATTCCTAAGGTTGTCATTTTTGAGAAATTGTTGTTACAAATTTTGTCCTTCATATAAATTTAAGAATGAAACCTAAGAATTTCCCAGAGTATTCTTAACAAGAAAATATTTTCAATGAGGCAGAAAACGCTACATAATATGTGGAGTTTGAACTATGGAAGGGTTAAAAAGTGTAAATTTTCCAGTAAGAATAAAGAAAAATAGAAGGAAAGAGACTTTTGCTATTATTAGAAATTAAAAGTTATTCTTTCAGATAATATTTAATAGTTTGTGGAGAAATGTTTTGATACTTTTCAAATAAACCACACATATACAGTAAATATAACAATAATAAAACCCAAATGACACTAAAAGCACTATACTGTTCCCACTGAAGTAGTTTCATTTACTGAGTTTCCTTATACTGTTGAATTTACTGTACTTGTGTGGCATATATGATATACAATCAAACACAATACATTCATTTTTACATTTATGTTTCAATTATCTGAATAAGTCAAATACTCAGAGAGGAAGCAGAAACTCTGAGAGGAAGGTATGGCACTCCTTTGTCTTTAACAGATATTTTTGGTGGGTAACTTTTCCAAATTTCTGATCTCCTGAACTCATTTTGGAGAGACAAATAGAAGGTATATCCTGTTAGGGTGAGAAGCACTCTTGTGCTTCTGCCCTGTATCTTTTACAGATGAGGGCACAATCATCAGGTGTTTTCCATAGGATGAGGCTTTCTGAGAACTGTTGCCTATGCACACAGATAAAAAGAAAGAACATTAGTAGATTCAGCATTTTGTACCAGGCAATCTTATTAATAAGGAAGCTTTCTGGGCATACTGATACAATGAGACTAGCAAAGGCAGTGCCCACAAAGAAATAAATGTTGCTTTAATGGAAACAGTTAGTGCCGTGCCATGTAGACTCTATGGAGAAGAAACTTCCCAAGCATCTTCCTTCTCCTTTACCTCAGTGTTAGAGTGGGCCCCTTGTTGTTCTTTTTCACTTCTCTCAACATAGCTGTGGTTGGCAACAAAGCCACAATACCCTGCAAAAAGCCTTCTCAGCCTTCTTTCAACCCTGCAAGGTATATGCTGATGCAACCCTCTGATAGCATCTTCCTACCCAACCCAACCTCACCATCTGCATCACTCTTCACTCTGTTTTTGCTGGATTTTTGCTGTGGCTAAAGGAGTCAGTGCAAGTACTTGATAGATGGGGTCTTGCATCCAGCTCTGAGTTGGTGTAAACTTGCTACTGCCTGAGAAGCCCTAACAACAGTAATAGCCAGCTCAGCCCTTGGAAGGACTATTAGGCATCTGGAAATGCCCCAAATAGTTGTGCTTTCAGCTATATGCCTGCCCTGCCTTTCAGTGTATTTTATCAGTGTGATACTGAGGGTCATCTGAAGCTGTGAACATATTATACTTGAAAATGCCATAAATACCACACCATAAATACCACAATAAACTGACAATTTCAGTCATTGAAAGTTCCCGTTATGCTTATAAACCTGACTGGAAACATAGGCCCCTGTAGGTATCACAGTTACTCAAAATCACATACATTTTCCCATGAAAAATGGGAATGTCTGTTTATCAGACACAACATCCACCTAAGGTATCACCCCAGACAGTAACCCCAGCCACCCCAAACAAATTAGTACATAACTAATCCCACTCAGGTGGGACCAGCTGTATCCACGCTGCAAGCACTTGGCCTGATATCTTCTGTGCTTCATGAGGCACACCTGTAGCTCCTATGATATAAGTAGGAGAGCAGGTTTGGTGAATTGTGGTATTATACTGCATAGATTTGATAGAGCCAAGTATGAAAGAAGGTCTGTTGTGCAGCCTATGAACAGTGTTACCTTGAATGAGCTGTTCTTAGGGCTGTACATAAGTTTTGTCTCTGCTGTTTCACTCAAAAAAGAGCCCAGGAATAAAGTAATACATATAAAACACACATGATGATGATAGCACATACAGTGAGGAAAATAAAAATATTATTCGACAATTTCATATTTGATTTTCCACTTATGTTTGCTCACAATAAAACTAAGACAATAAGTATAGCTATTAAAGATATTTAGAATTACTATTGGTAGGATTCTTTCAAGTAATAGCATACATGAATGAGAGGAAAATTTGTTTAAAATCTAAGGGTTTTTTTCCTAGGGATAGATTACATTGACAGCATTTACATTAAGTAAATAATTTTATTAAAACATGTGCTTGAAAAATAACTGGATATAATTTGAAGGATATGATAGTCTGGGTTGTCATCACTCAAAATGAATGAAGTGCCTACCAGTGGTGTTCTCCAAAATACAAAATGTCTTTGGGTAACCATTATCCAAAACCACGGGCAATTTCCCACCTTTGCTACATACTTTGTATATGGACTGAAGCCACGTGAAGAAGCCTGCAAAGTCCTCACCAAGGGTGGGAAGAGCACCAGCCCCAGAGCTGCCTGATCCCCTGGGAGGTGTCCGTTGCCTAGGCCCTGGCTGCCCTGCTCCTGGCTGGGGTGGTGGGACAGGCCCTGGCTGCTGGGCCCTGCCCTGACAGGCCCTGGGGAGCCCCACCACCAACGCTCCGCGCATCCTGAGGGTGCAGTATGGCCCTGGGAGCTCCGATCTTCCACTGTAAAACATATATCTAGTGCTTATAAACTCTCGGGACTGCTGTGAGAATTAATAAGTCTTGGCAAAGGGCTTTGAGGTCTTCAGGTGAAAACTACTATGTACAGCTTTCTTTCTCAGGCTGCTGCTGATTATTCTCATTTTCTAGTCATGTACCTGTCTGATTGTCACACACACACTTTGTATTACTCTTACCACACGCTCTTGGTCTCATAATGAATCACATCGTCTAATGCGCTCAGGCCATCCAACACTGTGTTTGAGCAAGAGTGAAGTTGTATTAGGACAGTGAAAACATATTGTGGCACTGGGAAAGAAACAGTGCCTCCTAACAGATGGGAGAATTGATGGAGGGAGAGTTTTAGCAGCCTAAGGTGCAATTCATGTTTTTGCATTGCATAAATCGAGATTGAGCCACTTTCACACCTTTTCATTTTTTATTTATTTAAATAAAAGCACAATTGTTGACACTCAGGAACCTATTCAGAATTTCTTTCACTTAAAAACCAAACAAACAAACAAACCCAAACAACAAACTACAGTGATTGTGCCACAGATTTTTTAATTTTGTCTTTATATGTATCTGTATAGTGTTTCCTTAGTTAAAATCTGAAACTGGAATGAGAATGGCAAAAATTATTTTGTGCTATGCAATGTCAATAGAAAGACAAAAGAAGAAGTGGGGGAGGAAGCTTGATTTCTTTTCAGTGCAAAGGAATGAGGTTCCTGTACCAACAAAATCATTAAAAATGAATGAAAACTGGAACAATTATAACTCCAGAAAATGGTCTTGTTAAATTAAAACTTTTTCTTCAGAAACTATGATTCAGCTCTGTCTCAGCTCAGTGATGAAGTAAAGTTTAGATTACCATCTAAGTGGTGTTTAACACTCTATAATCAGTGTTTGGTTCTGGGTAGAATGACACACCTGGTAGTCTCTGCCAAGACTGCAAAAAAAATGGATGTCAAATATCCTCCATTCATTCATGCCAAGAGATACTTTTATTCTGGTGCTTGGTAGGAAGAGATGGTTGACTATATGCCTGCCTTCACCAAAGCCACATTCTTTTCAAACTCACTGTCAGCCTCCAGACCCACCCAATGTTTCCTTCTGTAATCTCTAAACTTATACCCAAAAGTTATTAAAAACACATAAGGTTCTTTTAATATATTTGTTTTGTTGTCCCCCATGTATCACTATCTTTGCTTTCTGTAACAGATTTTTTTTCTGGTTTCTATTTTTTTCACATAATAGCTTAAGAATTTATTCATTAATGTTTAAAATCTATTTTATACTAATTAATACAAAACTTACATTTAAAAAATATTATTTCTGGATTATTTAAGGTAACTCAATCTTTAACTAAATGATTGAAAAGGCACATGATCCACTGCCACAGCCTGTGTCAAATCTTATTACCATGCTAAACTCAATTGTTAGGATAATTAGGTTAAAGTGCATTTATTGATCTCTTTTTAATGAGAAGAAAATAACTTTTCATAACCTTGTGCCTTGATAGATTGTCTGGGTTATTTCTGGTTTTGTTGTATTGGTAAAAGTAAAACTAAGCTGAAGTCATAATCTTTCTGTAGAAGAAATATAAAAATAGTACTATTTCCAAGCTGGATAAAAGCATGAAAATCACTGTCATGGAGAGGTACAGGAGTGGGAAGGCATTCATTGAGTTCACTGTGATTTATAATCAATATTAACTACATAATATACTGAGAAGCACAATACTCAGAGAAAAGGCATGGTTGGTACTGTTCTTTTATCCTATGAAGGTCATAATAAGATGGGTGAAATGACAAGAAAAATTGATGGAAGATAGTTTAAACTACAATGGAAAAAAAAAACATCTGTTATGATGAAGAATTCCCTCCAGAAATCTTGCAAAAGGACTGACCTCTGCTGTAAATTTGCTTGAGAACTAGAACGGAAAGTTTAAATGAGATCTTTAGTGATTTCTGGCCTCACTGAAAGCTGGAAAATGACAATTATTCAATTTAAGAGTCTCTCTGTCTCAGAAAGGTAGAAAAAGGGTCTGGCTTGATGGCTCAACAGACTAATGCTACAGCCTGTAGACCCTCTTGCTTCTGAGAACTGGTGTTCTAAACACCGCTAATCATGTCAAAACATTTGTTTCTTGTGTCAAGTAGTGGAAGGCTTTGTGAATTGATCTTGATTTCAGCTGAAGGGGAAAAGAGGAAGAAATGTTGATAAAATTCCCTAAGGAATTTCGAGGTAGATGTATGTAAGTAATTTTACCAAGCAAAATTCCCATAGAAGCTTTAAAGTGCCTTAATGTTTCCCCTAGTTTTGCTCACCTTTCTTAATGACCCCCCGTAGATTTCCTTTTGGATAAATTTTGAAATACTCTAGGCCAAGGAAGGGCCAGTAATATGAACTACCATCTTATATTTCTTGGTAGGGGAAGGAAGCTAACAATACTATGAATTCTCTTTTTTATAACCTTCTCTACTAATTCTATGTAATGAGTTGCTTGCTGTATAGAGCTGCCTTTCTTAAGCAAATACTACCATAATGAACATTTCTGTGTCATTCACAATGAAGTCTTCAGTGCAAATTAGGGAAATATAGTATCATCCTGGTCACTCATAAGACATAACACTAAAAATGGTGAAAATGTGAAGGTTAAATTAAAAAATAATGCCTATTTGTTTCTAATTTCTGTGATGATTTCATCACGATGTAGAGGTAAGTTTCACGAAGTCCAGGTTGACAGACATAAGGCTGTTGGTACAAGCACTCCCTGCTTTTTTTAATCAACAGGCCTCCTCATTATATTTTCTCCTTGTTTCAGAACAGGTTAGTTGTTGATATAAAGGCTTGTTTCTGCTTCCCACTTTCTGGCCTTCAAGTTTTAAAATAGCATTAAGTAATATTGCCTTTTCCTGCTATTCCCAAAGCAGCAATCTAGCTTCCGTTATTATCTGAAATGAAGGTAGATTGAAGACACAGAAGGAAACGTGAATTGTCACAGTTAGATTAATAAATTTGATTTCTAAAGCCCAATCCCAAATGGTTAAAATAAAATACCATAAATGCTCTGAGGTACCACCAGCTCCTTTGCTAACATTTATTTTAAAGATAATCTCTGGAAGCAGTTTCCCCAAGGCTCACCAAATAATTTTGTGCTGGAAAGGTCACAGTATTACTGAATGATGATTAACAAGAAATAACTATCAATAATAACTAGGAATGGTAAACAACCCTATCCAATTTTAGCATTGAATTCAAATACTTTGCAGATACCTTGGAGGCAGATTCCCATAAGCATCAATTCATAAAAGGCAATAGAAGATGGTATGCTCATTCCTGCTAGAAGGAAAAGTACAAACCTGTAGGCACCATGGCAGTGAAACACAATTTAGCAGCCACTCATCTCAAATTCAAGCCTGTCTCCTGCTTACATTTCCTGGTCCAACCTGCCCCTAACAGCTTTCACATTGCATAGGCCTTGTTCTCATTGCAGCCTTTCTCTCTGTCTCTTTTGCTTTCCTGGTCTAACTTACATTGCCCACCTGCACCTAGTATGCAAATGGAGATGCTCAGAAAAGGAGCAGGGGGCAAATATTGTAAATGTTCTTTGACAGGTGTGAAATAATTCTCATTCAGCATTAATTTATTCGACTGTTTTTGCAAATTGAAAACTGTTGCATTTGGAAAACAAATCTTTTTTGCATTGTCATGCTTTCATATTTGAATATTAAAATACCAATCAATTTCTTTGGGGATTTTTCTTTTCCTATTTGTTTTTTTAACAAAGCTTTTCATAGATTCAAATTAAACCATAAAATGAATGAACAATAAGAACAACAAAAAATTCCACAAAAATTAACAAAATAAACTGAAACTCTGGAAAATTATCCCTTCATAGTTTTGTAGCAACTCATCCTCATATAAATTGAATGTAGCCCTACAGCATCCAAAATGGGGATTATGGAAGCAATCAAACATCAGAAGCATGCCAATTATTCAAGTGTCCCATTTTCTGCTTGGACAACAGATTCAAGAGGAAAAAGATTTCACTCGAATTAAATACAATGGACACAGATATACAAGATGTTTTCTTCTCTTTGGTACGAAAGATTTAACAACATTTCAAGCATTTTATCTTTTAGTTCAGTTTAAGTAAAATCAAACCCAGAATATTTTCCAAGTGTTTAATCACTTTCCACTGCATTTTCTATATTCATATTTACAAATCTTAAATACCTAGAAAGTTTGTTTTGCAAGTTTGCTTAAAACCATCCTTGCAGCAGACTATCAAAGGAAACAGATTTGAGCTTGAACACTACTTTAATTTCCATCTGTTCTATGATACTGCAAATATTTCAGAATGCATTTGGCATAGAACATTGCAAACATTATTCTGCAATGCCCTTTATGCAACATAAATATGCTAGCAATCCAACAATAAAGTGCCACACAGCATCTGTCTATATTCCTGTACAGTACATAGCCCAGCTCTCAAAAAAAGAGGATATTCAACATCTGGTGGAAATGAACTGTATAATTTTACTGTTTCAAAGATTCTCATTCTGCCAAAATAAACATCCTCTTTATGTAACAATGACTTTTTAAAATCTCAAATTTTACACATACAACAATAGCAATAGATACTACAGGATTTCCACTAGAATGTACATGGCAAGATCAGCAGGTGAAAATGAGAACATTCCAACAATCCATTTCTCCATGTTAAATCCCCACACAACACAGCACACTTAAAATACTCATATTGTCAATTTTTTTCCATTAGGAGCTATAAAAATCTAAAAAGATCTTTTATTTTACTACTTTTCTAAGAAGTCTTTTTAAAGGACAATTTATATCGACCATGCTTGCATGCTTAGAGTTCATATAAGACAGGATTTCCTTTAAGTTCTAAAAAATGTGTCCTACTTGCCCCCTAGAATTTTATAGTGTTTACTTCTTTGTGTTACTTATTATACGTCCTGACCCAAATCTGAAAGATTAAGTTCCCTCAGCAAAAAGGAATCCTAAAGTTTTGATAAGAAAGACACAGTCAGAACAAAGCGCCTGCTGCAAAGAAGTTAACCTCTCGGCAGGGCTTAATATAATTCTTCTTAGACTTCAGGTTGATCGCAAGACGTTGTTTATGCCCTACAATATTGTCTGCTAGCAGAGGTCATGTGTCATGCAGATATACTTCCTTGTATTGAGTGGTCTTTTAATTGTCTGTCAGTTCTGTCTGGGGTCCCGCCTGTGTACGCTCCAAATGCAAATATGAAAAGCATGAAAGGTGGAGCAGAGCCCGTGCTTTCTTCTGTGTATCATTTTTCAGACTAACTGAAGCTAGCTTGTCATTATATTACGGCCCATGCATTAGGCACTCTTGTTTCACAGTAGCACAAATCATAGTGGGAATAGGGGCCAATCTGTCAAGCAAGGCTTCCAGGCAAATTCTTGTTCAGCACAATGGGAAATGGTACAAAATTCCTTTCTTCAACCTCTCAGTAAGAAAGCTTGCAGGACCTCTACCAATGCTGACAGTTTGCCTGAATATGATGCCTTCGTGGCTCATACCATGGTGCCTCTGTCACGGTGTCTCAGGTACAACCTCGAAGATTTTTTTATTTCCTTGAGTAAAGGACTTTGCTCTTTGACATTTTGCAACACTGAACTCACAAGTGTAAATTGCTTTTGCATCACTTTAAAAAAAAGTCCAATTGTCTCTCAACCCATTGTGCTTTCAAATTGTCTCAATAGGATATCGCAAGACATGATTTTTACATAGCTAAATCAATCCATTCAGCATGCAAAAACAAAGAGAAGCATAGCTCACTGAGGATCGCTACCTACCAAACACTAGAAATTCGTATTCTGAAATCAACGTGAGGTTTTCCATGAACCCCATATAGTTGCACTAGGTATTTTCAGCAGACCTGAGGTAAGTGCATGAAAGAGATGAATTAATGCTGAAGATGAACTTTCCTGCTGTTCTGCATATTTGCTACAGCAAGGCTGTGCCTCTAGGCATGGGACTAGCTCTTGTGTATGAAACACACTGCTCTGGGGTGGCCCTGTGTCTCAGAGAAATCCCCCGAGGAGGCTGGGGGTTGGCTGCTATTTGCAGAGGCCACCACCAATGATGAGTCCTCTCATGCTGCTTCTACGTCCAGCACCTACTCTGACTCACTTCTTACTCATGGCCACACCTATAGACCTTCTCCCTGGAACAGTCTGTTAGCATGGGTGTCTGGGGAAATGCTCTGGGGGCAACGGATCAGCGCAGTCTGTGCCACCACTGTCTGGTAGGGGAGACATTAGTCCATAAATATTTGCACTGAAGTCAGACCTGGGTGTTTCATAGGTCAGTCCCATATGGGCAGCATGTGATTGCATCCAAACCACACAATGTCACTTCACCTTCTATAGGCAATTTCAAACATTAATGAATAAGTAACAGCAGTGAAATTAGCCTTTCACTTGAAAGCCTTCAGTTTGAGTATGTTTTCTGGTGACATATGTTAAAATTAAAAGAAAACTCGGGAAGTTGTCGCTTATGACCTTTGTCTGCCCTTTCAAAAAGTGATAAAGTAAGTGCGTGTATTTGGATTCCTCCTAATAATACACAGACCTCTGCCATGTGAACAACTGAATGATTTTTGTGGGTATAAATTGCTAACATGTGTGTTCACATACTCCACTATGTCTAATGAACAGTATTGTGTGATAAATATAAACACTTTTATAGCTACTGATGTGTAAATTTATATATATACGCAGTCAGTATTAGGCTGCATGATAATGAACAGTTGATTTGACAAATTGTTTGGAACAGGCATTCAGAAAACCATTGTCTAATGAATTTCTGTGGGTTGAGCCACATGTCTCCTTTTTACTCAACTTGTTTCTAATAACTTATGTCTTTGGACTATGAATTCTGTACTTGGTTCATATCACTGAGAGGAGTCTCACTGTTGAACTAAAATGGAAACAGCAGGCCCAAGTTCTACAGCCTTTTTTCTGCCAGATACCACAGTTATTTTAAAGGCGTTTGCCAAACCACTTACGAAAATTTCCATACAGGAAAAAAAGGATCCAGTAAAGTTGTAAATCATAAGGCAAATATTCTTCATTTGACAACTTTGGTCTTCTTGTGGTCTGTAAGAGAGCAATGAGTGGTTGAAAGAAGGCATGATGATTTGACTTTTCATTGTTCGAATCAGTTCATTGGCAGTCAAAAATTTTCAGGAAGCCAGCACTGATACATGTACAAATTCTCTTGAAATGTAGGGAAAACTGTCAATTCGAGAACTTTACCATGGCTTCTCTGGGTCTAACAAACTCCAGATCAATTACAGCATCAACATAAATGGTCACTTCTTGGCAATAGGTCATGTTTCTCACTTTGCCTACTAGATGGTAAATGAATTCAGTCCACTAGAGAGAACAGTCAAGTAAAGAATGTAGGTAATTTAGCAGAATGATGAAAAGAAATTACATCAGCAAACTAAATCAGCTAGCGGTAGCTTTTAATTTCCACAGACAACTGTTTACTTCTTTAGCCCACCAGTGAACTCAATCTTGAATGACATATTTGGAGCACATCAGAAATCTTCTTGAGCACAGCACTATTCCTAAGGAATAAACTTTCAGTATTCACTTACATGTTTTGTTTCAGATGATAGCATTCTGATATAAACTGAAGATGACCATAATTTTCCTTAGAAAAGACAAACTTGCTATCAAACATCCACCTAGCAAATTCCTCATTGGAAAGTTCCCTTATCAATATTGTATGCAAGAGACAGAGCTGTTTTGAAAGTCAATGGTTTTATAAAAAGCCCTACTTGCTGTGTGTGTTTTTAGATGCAAGCTTCAAACTGTCAGAGTGTTCTTATTGTTGATAAAGCTGGCCAGGGATTGATGCCCAGAGGGGGGTCTGAGTTGAAATTATGAGGCAAAGCTTGACTTTAATTCTCTTGGTAGGACAAGCAAAGACAGGAGAGAATACGACCCTGTTACCATCATATTAATGGCTAATCTGTGATGATTACTGGTTGCTAAATACCTTCATTTTCTAATTTAAAAGACATATTTATGCTCCAGTTTTCAGCAGAACTATATTTACAACCTTATTAGCATTTTTCATTTAGAAAAGTGACTATCAAATATAGAAACAGAACACCTAAATGTCCTAAAATACCTTACTGTACTATGAGCAGAAATAGCTTCAAAAGTGACTGTTACATCAATTTCAATAATTATAAAAAAAATTACATTAATATTTGAGACAAAATATTTATTTATGCCTCTGTAAAGAGGGTCCATTAGATTCCCATTTCAGACTGACCACTGTAGAGGCTGTGAAAAAGATGTCCTTGCCTGTTAGTCTCAACTTTCTAGAGTACAAGACAGACACCCCCAAAAAAGTCAGCATCCAATAGAAAAAACTGTACGGAAAAATATTTTATTTCTAGAAAATGTGGAGCCCTAACCTACTTTGGCATGTCAGCACATACACTGTGTAAGCCAAGAAGGTAGTCTGATTTCAAATTTAGGCACATTCAAACTATGTAACATGTATTAGCACAAACTGACATTCCAAGTCACTCCCCACCATAAATGCACCTCGGAACCAGAACCAATTGAAATGTTTTACATTAAATGTTGTAGTTCATTGTGGTCTTTTCACAAGATTGTAATAATATTGTGGTATCTCTTTTGGGGACGTGACACAAGTTCAAATACTACGCTGTACAACTTGATGCGAGTTTCCTTGTCTCAGTTTATTTTCCTTTCACACCACAAAGGATTGTGAGTGTGAGTACCAAGTGAAGGTTGCTGCTAAAACTGTACTTTTGAAATGCTGTCTTTTCTAGCATTTTCAACCTCCTATTAAAGTATAAAATTCCAGGCCAGCTTATGCTTTACTAGTTCCACCCACACAGGGAGGTAAGCAGAGCACTAAGAAAATCCCTTGCCTGAGGTGTGACATTACTGAGGGAGAAAGGGAAGGAAAAAAGATTTTTTTGCCATCGTGCTAGCAGAGTCCAGTTTGCATGTACACATGAGATAAGAGCAGCCATACAGTATCCCAATATGTTTCAATAGATCAAAAGCAGTTGCTGGCAATCTTAGACATATCCAAGAGGAATTCCTTCCCCAAAGTAGGATCCATCCACAACATCACTTGTGTTAGTGTGACTTCAGCCAAAGCAAAGTTTTCATGACTGGCATAAGACTCCGTGACTCTACCCCTATGGATCAGGCTTCTGTTGCTTTTGGTACTGTATAAACATACATATAAATTGCTACACATAAATAATATATATGAAATAGAAAAGTCTGTAAAACAGAGGGACTATGTAGGACAGAGTTCATGCAAAATATTCTGGGTTTTAAAGCGAAGAATAGTTCCACACCTTCAAAAGCAAGGAAAAGCCAAAGTCATTGATGCAAGCAGCTAGTAATAAAAAAGTGATATTAAAGCAACTACATAGCTTTTATTTTCTATCTTACTGGACACTGCCATCTCAGTCTTACTGTTCACCCTACGGAATAATTTATCCTTGGAATTCACATGAAAGTAAGTTTTTGAGAACTAAAATTAAAGCCACGAGAGGAAGCAACAAGAGTAAATACAGCCCAGTTTGGTACACGCACGTGAAGTGAGAGCAGCCACACGATATCCCTATCTGCTCTGAGAGTGCCCAGAACAGTGCCTGGCACTGGTGGATGATGGATGGAAGTGTTAAACGGGGATCCTGAGCCTGTGGCTGTGGGTGAGGCTGGTCAGGGCCATTAAGGCCTATTGGCGCGCTCAGGGACCCGACAAGCCAACCTTTTGTGTTCTTCACACTGGCAACTATGGATTACTTACCTTCCCCCAAATAATCAAACACGTAGGACATAAGATGGCAAGAATCTAGCTATCAGTTAACTTTTCAGTGGTTGACTTAATTCATAACACACGTAAATTAAAGACACTAATCTAAACCACTGGATAGGAATTTTCCCTTCATATGTGTAAATAATAATTTTATACACTTGATTTATTTTAATTCATACTACTTTTATGTCATTTTCAAGAGCAATAAATTTTATCACAATCTCATGGCTGAATCTCTAATAGAAGTGCAAAATAAAATATTTTAAAAAATAAAATAAAAGCCTGCTACCCATTAGTGTAGAATTTAATGTCACAGTTTCACTAGAACACAGCTTGCACACTCAGCCAAATATAACTGGGTGGAAATGATTTTCAGAATGTAAACAGAAAAGTCTTGGTTTGTGGTTCAGTTTTTGCTAATTTGGCTGTAACTTTTGTTTATCTGTGTTTTCTCTACAAGGGCTTGGAAAGATATAGGAATAAGAAATAGAAAGCACTTTTTTTAGTAATTTCTAATCCCTTCTTCCTTTTCTGAACAGGCACAAGCTCTGTCACC
The DNA here is from genome assembly GCA_026212715.1 of Elanus axillaris. Lineage (NCBI taxonomy): Eukaryota > Metazoa > Chordata > Aves > Accipitriformes > Accipitridae > Elanus > Elanus axillaris. The sequence continues at coordinate 13,788,394 of JANZLQ010000050.1, forward strand.
AGGGTGGGACTGAATGCTAATCATGGTTGTGTTGTGACTATGCATTATTAGAGAAGCATTTCTTAATTTTAAGATAGGCTTAAAGCACAGAACAAGATTTGTGACATACTGAGATATGCTATGAGTTTGAAATAGTTCTACAAAACTATACATAAGTGATTAAAAAATGCTGGATTAAGACATACTGAAATTACAAGGAAGAAATATTTCATCGGAAACAAAATCCTTAACTGTTATGCTGTTTCTATAACCCAGAACTCTAGCTATCTCAGCTGCCTCTCAGCTGCATATCCATATTTATCATAAGGAATTCTTGTCTCCTGTAGAATGTAGAATAACATACCCGTGTAATTAATTCCATAAATAAGCACATTTTTTAATTTCTGCCATATTCACGTGTGGCAACTGTCTTCAAAATGGGGCATGTACTCTTTCACTTCCTTAACCTTAATTTATTTCCATGCCCATAGACAACTCAAAATGAGGTTTGTGGGAGATTTTTAAAGGACTACATATTCCAACTGACTGATGGAAAATCATAAGGCAAATTTTATTTTGACTGGGCATGGATATAATGGGAATGGAAAAGAAGTGAAATATTTTATCAAAATATGAAGGAAACTTTGTCATGTCCCTTGTTACTCTCTGATAGCCCACTTTTTTTCTCATTTATTGGATGCCTTTGTAATGTATTTTCTAATACTTGATACTGTCAGTAAAAGTAAACATTTTCTCATCATTTTATCTATGCAACCCTAAAATATCATAGCTTAAAGTCATAACCCATGGCATATAATAAAAAGCATAAAAACAAATATGACATTAAAATGCATCCACAATAATGTACATTATTGGCTACTTTTTATAGGCCTTCCTTGTTTTTAGCATGCAACCTCAGTTGGTGTCTCTTATGTCAGTGCAGACAGGACAACCTTGGTCGTTCTTCAGATTTCAGTGAATATAGCACTGAGACCTTTTGGCCACCAGTTCTACAATGTTCAGAAGCATACCTCATCCCTCGCTTTGAAATTTTGTAGGATTGGTCCCATGTTCACACTTAAGAAAATAATACATAGGGGAATAAGAGCTTTAAAATCAAACACTTCATAGTGTCATATTAAAGGGATGACAGAAATTGCTGAGATAGAGAGTCAGATAATTCAACTTTCACTACTACACCTAGTAAGCTTGTTACAGAAAGTGCAAATGGATTGCCTTGGGCATGGATGGATGATGGAATCTGGAATGTCTTTTGTTTGCAGCAAAAATGAAAAGCTTTGCTTACGTGTGAATGCATCTGAACAACAGAACTCTAGTAAATGTATGTGATCACTACTGTTTATAATTCTTCTACCACATTACTATTAGGATGAAATAAGTACACTTATAATAATGAAATAGTTTAACCTTTATCAAGTCAGACACCTTAACTAAATGATTAGTTGCAGTACTGGAGGCTCTCAGAACAGAACAACTGAGCTAACTGCGGAAGAGATTGTTTCCTCACAGAATGTTTTTATTTACCATTTCAGTAATTTCACTTACCAAGTAGGCCATTTAACAAGTTACATTCATAAAATGGTTCCTATTTTTAGAAACTTATCACCAGTATCTTGTAAATCAGCAGTAAGATGTAGCAAACTGCTAACATAAGGAAGCATTCAAAAATATAAAATTATGCAAGCTGGTATAAAAAAGAAAAAAAAACCATGAACTTGTAAACTGCAAATTGTGAAAAAGGGCAATCATGCTAAATAAACAGGACCCTTTTACAAAGAGCAGGAGCTGGGATCTGAAGTACAGAGAGGTATGATGTTAAAGCAGAAAGTCTCATTGAACTAAGATACCTTTTCGTGTCCTTGTGTCTAACATATTTTTGTCCCTATTACCATTGCTACTTTGAAAAACGTGCTTTATTAAGGCTTAGGAAAGGCTTACCTTCCAAAAGTAGCTTTACTGGAAGAATGATCTAGAAAGTGTTCTGAAGTCCTTAAGTGACAAACAGTTTAGTATGCTCAGGAAGCAGTCTGTGAAAGGGCCATTGCATTTTGGCTCTAATCATCTTATTATAAACACTCTTGTTACACTATTCAAATGTCACTAACCATTGTGTTTGTTATCCCATTGTGATAAGGGCATTATTGCTGTACATATAATCATGCTTTTGTTTGCTTTAGGATTTTGAGGTTCCTATTTGAGTAAAAGTATTTATGAAGGTTACAATTTAAAGCACTGTACTACTGTTTCTTCAAACAACAGTAATCAGTATATAGATTTAGCCCTAACAAAGGAAGACAACATTTTTCCTGTGCAAATATTCAGCCATGTTTTAACCTTGGCAATCAATACAGCATAGTAACAAAGCTAGTCTATAAAACTTGAGATTTAAGACAACAAATATTTACTGTAGTTGCTTCAAACCTTTCTGTATACAACTGGCAATTACAACTTTACTTTGATGTTTTACTAGTAGCATTTGAAACTTCATGCTTAAATAGTAACTCTGAAATGGAAAGATTGATTTGTATAACTTTATAGCAGATCATGCAAGCTGTACAGTCTGTTGTGAAAACTGCTTGTCAGAATCATTAGGATTCTTCATATTTCTCTACATTCTGTAATTCTAATGATACTTCACACTCTGCTTTTAATAACATGGACCTCAATCTAGCAAAGATCTCAAGTTAAGTATGTGCTTAGCTTTAGCTATGCATGTAGTAGTTCAGAGGAACAACCTGCAGGGTGGAAGTTACATGTGCTTAAAAGGTTTTGCTGGATCAGAGCCATATCTGCTAATCATGCAACTGCGAGGCTACAAAGTGTCACTGAAGCTTCAGGAATTTTCTTTCTATTTACATCAATAGGTGTTTATTTTGCAATTATCAATGTACAAATACTGTACACACAAAAGGGAGAATGCAGTGTTTCTCTGTAGTGTTCACTTCTTGTGTTCATACATGAGAATAACCCATTCTCCCAGGATTAATGGGACTTCTACATGTGCATGTAAACGCATATTATGGGAAAAGTGGTAGTAATGTGCTAACACATTACTAGTTTATTTTTCTAATCAGCTTGATCTTTGTATCATGGATACTTTATACATGAAGCCTCTCTATTTTTCATATGCTCTTCTGCTGTCCCTGGATATGGGGATTACCAGAGTACCCACGTCTTTTGCTGTCAGCACTCATAAGCAGTTTCCTGCAATCATTCAATCCTGCAGTTTCTTAAACAATGACCAAACCATTCAAAATAGGTGTTGATTCCTGAATCCATTTTAAATAGTTAACTAAATATCTCTAACAATTTTCAATAGTGCTTGAGTGCTTTCTGTATCGCAACAGGATAAGTGGGACTATGCAAGGGTAAAAATTTACTGGAGTGGTAATTATAAACCATACTATTCATAACAAAATTTCACCTTTATATTTTTTCAAGATACTCAAGATGAAAGTCACCTTCCCAGAAACGTGTTCTGATAGGGCTTGTCCCGTCAGCAAGCAGAAACTCTTCACGGGTATCACTGACACAATATACTAAAATGTCTTCCCTAGAGAGATCCTATGAGAGAAATTTTGGTGAGTAGTACAGAGAAGTCATTTCTTTCTTTGGGACTGGACAAGATGGGTTTTGTGTACGAAATAAGAAGCTTCTTTCCTTCTCTCTCCGTTTGTAGGAAAAGTACACACACGCATTTAACTACAGATAGCCTATCTAAAGGAGTTCAGCCAGAAAGGTGCTGAGTTCTTGTGGTCCTTGCTTAACTTCTGTCAATGGGAATTACAGATGCTCCCTGGATCAAGCCCAGAGTGTAAGGAGGATTAGCAGCAACTTTTTCCAGCAGAAAGATGAAACTGATTCTCCTCCACTCCTCTCACTATGTTTGAAAGATTTACAGTAATGACACATGCCAGGCCTAAAAATCTATTCAAGTACCAGTAAATTCAGGTCTTTTTTGTGTGCTTTAAGAGAATCATGATATCAATTTCTTTTGGCAAGGAATACTTAATGGTAATCTTTTCCTGCATTCCATGAGAGTTATTAGTCAAAGTAATAGTTTATTTTTTTACCAGAAAAATAAACCATAACGCACTCAGGACTGCAGTTCACTAAACCATAATTCTACTTTGTTTGACTTACAAAGTGCTTTATATTTTGAAAAATTGTTCTGTAATGGATGAGGGATCTGTGAAAAGTTCTACACCACATTGGCTAATTCTATTGGAATTGCCACTGAATGAGACCACCAAGAGTTATCTTCCAAGACTGTGCTACTGATGAGATAGCATAATGTATAAAAAAATTCATGCTGAAAACAACTTTAACTGCCTTGGCTGATCTTTGGTAACAATGTGAAAGCAATGCTGAGTTAAAAATAAGTCTTCTAAAGAAATTGTAGATCCTCCAGTGACAGAAAAGTTGTAATATGATACATAAGAAAGGACTGTAACAGGTTAAAAAAAGACAATAAATGTTAATAAAAGTTATGTTTACAAAAGAAGATACAAAATGTATATGCTGTGTTATATAAAGTATATGGCATGCAAAATGTTCCTTGCTCTACCTTAATAATTATGGAATTAACATGAAATTAATTAAATTTTTATAATAATTAAGTAATATAAGCACTAAATAAAAGACAGATCTGTATGTATGGCATGCAGGTATATAATGTATACCAAAAAGCCTACATTCCAACATCATATGCATTGCTCAGGAATTTAATAAAATGCCCTTTTTTCATTTCTCAAAAGAAGAATTTTTCATTTTTGTCCTCTTAAATATTGCATCACTGCATTAATAATTTTTATTTCCAAAATCTAAGGAAATAACATACATGTATACATATATAAATACATATATTAGTCTACAGAGTATAGAACCAAGCACTCTGGTGGGTTCATCTCTTTAAATGACTCTTAATAAATTCATCCTTAAGAAAACCCATTGTTTCTTAGACAGAACAGATAAGATGTGCTTGGAAACACAGCAGCAGTGGATTTTTTTTCTCTGAAAAACAATTATATTTGCTGGGGACAATGCTGTAAATCTTAAGAGCATCCATGGTAAAAGACAGTAACAATACAATAGTCTTTAGCACATCAGTCACGAGATGGCAAGACACAAACAATAATGAAAATAATAGGACATATGCAGCTTTATCATCATCTATTTTATATGCAATATTTACAATGATCCTCCCCACAAAACAACAATACTATTTGATGAATGCTCTGAGTTTTGCTTGGTTTTTGTAAATCTAGATCACTTTTCTACCCACTATATTTTTTGTTTACATATTGTTACCCTCACAATAGCTGTTTCTCAGTAATTTTGCATATGTATAAACACTTAGTTACCAATGATAATGTTCTTGATGCAAAAGGGGTTCAGAAATTCCAATGAATAAACATTTTCTGCCAAATAATTTAGATCACTCCAAATATTTACTGTAATCATGCTTTGAGAGCATTAAGTGATCTGTGTCCTGTTAAGAAGCAAGAAATTTTTCCTTTCCCTTTGGTAGTTAAATTCCATGTTCCACTGTATTGGTTAGTGAACTATATCAAATTTTTTACTTTATAGTTTTCAGAGATTTTGTTACTGATCTAGAATTGAGTGTCTTATGCCCTTACTCTCTCTTAGATAACTTAGTATGAATTTAAGCAGAACAGAAGAGAAAAAAGGGATATGCCTCTAGAAGGGGCTTTGAAATACCACCTATTTGAAAGTGCTGTGAGGGTATAATGTTAGAGTAAGTTTCAAAAGGGACATATTGGTGAGCAGGAAGCAGGAGCTCTCATCACAGATGCATGAAAATTCATGGCATGGCTCTGCAATTTACTATACAAATGTCATTTCTATATATGTGGTGTGCAAAACAGAGAGAAACACCAACTCTTCTTCTTACCCCATGAAAGACAAACAAAAACTGAACTCACTTATGTTAAAAGAATGTTATTTAAATTGTGAAATGAAGCACTTGAAAGTTAGGAAATGCCAGAAGGCAAGTTATCCATGTAATGTTAATATGGCCTCCTACAATGCATGCTTTATAATATAAGGTACAGATTAGAAGTACTTAGATGTCTTATGAGCTGGACTTTTAATGGCGCTTAGAAGCCTGACTGATTTCTGCATTGGTAAAAGTCTCATCAACAATCCTTACTTACTCATACAGTATTTTTTCAGTAAAACTATACCCTAAACTATACCAGGGCACAAAATTCACATAAGGTCATAAGAAGCCAGTTCTCACCCATACCAGATTTTCCTTTGTAGTACGTGAATCCTTCCCCAAACAAAATACACTTATTCTCCTGGTTATCATATTATTACAAATGTAAAAATAAAAACCCACTTCTTCACTGGCTGAAAGTATCACACACTGTGAAACTTATTTAATATACTGTAAGCATCAATTTTATCCAGACAATTCCTAACACTTCCAAATTTTATGTGATTACTTTCTTTCTCCTCTCTTTGCTTTCTACTTTAAACTTCTCACCAGCAAAAACAGCATTAATTGAGACCAGTAAAGCAGTAGTATATCTACAGTTTTGTGGGGTTTTTAAACAGTGAAACTATCCCAGTGCCAGCAATTTTTATGATGATGTGTGTTAGTTCTGTTGCAAAAAGATTTCACACTCAGCTAAATATGTTGCGGGTTTTTTTCTCTGTACCTCTACTCTTGAAGAAGATTGACTTGCCTGCTGTTTAGTAGAGGATTAAAAATTCACTGCCACTGCTAGAACTGCTGTGAACACAAGTGTTTAGATTTGCCTAGACCAGAACTACGTGTTATGGCAATGTTTTCAGAAGTAAGCACAGGAACCCTAGTCCTTGTCTGCTTTCCAACAGCAGCAAGAGAATGTCAGATACATACTTTAATTACTCATTATTTTGAAAATATTATTGTTATTCACAATTATTCAGCACAGCTTGAGATACCTTCTGCTCTGTAACTCTGGGTACCACTGTGGAATCAGACTGAAGGCTCCATTAATGCTTGGATAAACTGTTCAAAGAGATGGTGGATTCAGGTAGTTTGCTTCACAATATGAAACAAACCATCTGATATTTGTCTGTCCCTAGTTAAAATTCTGTTCACTCACTTTTCTTTCAACCTCTCATCTCAGCTGCTTGAGCATGCTTGGCAGGAACTGTGACAACGAAACACTGACAAAATTTCAATAAAATATGACTGAATCATAAAAGAGATGAAAGAATGAAGTTGTACCTTGTGAAGCATATATTTGAATGTAAAAGGAACAAGCTTACCTCTTGTATCACTCAAATTGTTTTAAAATATATCCAGCCAGGATCACCTATGGAAAAAAAGAAACGGGTTGGAATATGGCTGCATTTGAAAACTTTACTTCAAGTGTTTAACATTATCTTTTCTGAATAGCTTTTTTGAAACTGCATCATTTAGATTTTTGTGATCATTTTCTTTATTAAAAATGGTAAATAATTTAGGGGTTGGGGTTTTTTGTTTCTCACCTAGTTGAAAAAAGAGGCACTCAGTGGTGTTGGGGGATTACTGGAAACATAACCTCTCTATCCTGTTTTCTGAAGCCAAATAATTCAAGGTGGACAAATATTTCCATGGATATATCAGTTTCAGAATGCAACAAACTTTGCCTCAGTGTACTGCAAATGGTGCTATGCCAGGATTCTTTAGTTATATGTAATTTTCACAACAATTTTAGCCACATATTTACAAAGCCTAACGTACTACTGTGGTATTTAGGCAGTGTTGCAACCTTTGACAGTTCCATATAGGTTAAGCCAGTGTGAAAGTGGAGCAACAGAATTAATCAGGTCTTGGAATTTATATACAATAGACAAAATTCACTTAAGCACTGGAGTTGAATGAATTCATCTTATTTAAGCCCCACAGAGCCTGTAGGACCAGTCTGTACATTGGTGTAATGGTCATGGCATTGTGCACAGGATTTTTCCCTTTCTTCTTTCCTTTTGTCTCCCACTGCCAGCCTAGCAATCACAGAAAGGTCAGATGGAAACTCATTTAACTTCTGGAAAATAGTGTTTTCCAGCCATCAGATTTTTACTTTTGCCTATAACCTTATGTTTTTAAAATTGTACGGGCAAGAGTACTTCTGGATCCAACCCCATCCTCAAATCGGATATTTTCACTTCAAAAGCAAAATCCAATATGTTTCTACAGTGTCCTGATACAAATCTAGGTAAAAAGTTGAGGTCTGTGAAAAAATGTACAAAAGTTGCAATAAGGCATTGAATCTAAATTAACAATGATTAGGCATTTTTAGATTAGAAAAAATAATCTAAAAATCCTCTTGAATTTAGACTGAACTGTGCATGATTCAAGTCAAAATTTGTCTAGTTGACCATTCATTCGAACAGAGGTGTGACTAATACAGATCCAGGTGAATATCTGAAGCAAATAACATTTATGGTGAACAAAAGGAAGGTGACAGATAAACTTGACATCGAATTATATGTCTTGATTTTATGTATCTTCTGTCTCTTCTTGATTCCTTACTCATGTTTTTTTCAAAGGATAGAGATACATGGTTCTATATTATTATGCTTTGAAAATACTGGTAAGTAATGGAAATAGGAAAGAAATAGATTTAGTACTCTAAATTTCTAGAATTTAACCATTTAACCAAGAATCTTTTCTTGTCATTCTTCCCATAGAGAATGAACTTTCAGGTGGACTAAAAACATTCAATTACAGGAGTGCTGTGTACATTGCTCATCGACCCCTTGTATACTATAAATCAATGTTTAATATACTTTATGTTCTCCATTAGGATCTTATTCAAAAAAAGGAGCAAATTGTTTGCATGAGTCAGTCAACACTCACTGCCGTACATGAGGGGTTTGAGACCCTCCTTAGGACAATTCAATGGCTGGTGCATAAGCTGGCTTCCTATACTGTTTGTGCACATCTTCTTGCAAAGATGGCATGCTTTGTTCAAGACTTTGATCAGCGTCTGTCAGCCTCCAAGTCCTCAGAGGCATTTTATTTTAAAGCATTACTTTATTATATCAATATCCATTATTACATCGTGTTATTTTAGATTACGCCAGGAGGTGACAGGATGTCAACAGATGGAACAGTATAGTGACAACTCAAAAGTCAAAATAAAAAGGCTGATTTAGACTGTAACTTGTGTCAAAATTATTTGATCTGAATCATTATGGACCAGAATATGAGGACATAAAAAAAAGCACACGTTTTTCTCCCCTGTTGCAATCTAATGTAAATGTGAACAGTAGCATATCATTATGTCTCACATGGTGAACTGGAGCAGAGAGGAGAACACTCTAATAAGCTTCAGTGAAATTACAAGTCAGCATAAACCCGTCTTGAACCAGTGGTATAGCCTTACTATAGACAATTTACAGTAAGCATTACAAGAAAGTGCTGATACATTGCAATAGAAAGTTACTAATAAGACAAAGTCAACTAATGTATTTTGATGCCCCGTTCTTAAATAAAATGTTCAAAACTTGAAGCTATCTAGCAGCATCTAGCAGTGATGGGTACATCACCAGGAGGCCTCAAACAATTCAGCTGCAGTTAACAAAGAAATGGTCAACCTCTGTAAAAACAGAAAAGCCAGATACTGATCTGCAAACCACTTTAGGCACCATAATTACAGTTTAATGCAGGAACAAACACTTAATGGAAATAAAAATGTAGGTACTTTGTGTTCTCTACAGGTAACTGAAGGTACATCCAAAGTAACCAACCTAGCAATGCCTTAAGAAGGTAAATAGCTATTTTCTCATCAGCTCTTCTTTCTGCAGTACAATTTTTTTTCACGGCAGTCACATAAGAGGACTTTGTGATTAGATGAAACAACAGTGCTAAGAAATTATACTCTAGAACAAAGTGACTGAAGGAATGTCAAGTAAGCAAGACCCATAAGATGACATTCAGTCTCTGAGTTTCCTGGTACTTGAAAATATGTCCCACATGACAGGTTGCTTTGGTCCTTTTCCATTCTTCACAGCCCTAGGAAACAAAAGGCAAACAAAAACTTCATTGCTTTATATATATGAAAAGCTAAATAAATAAGATTTGATAGTTTTTCCCAATGTGTCAGCAAAATTGTTTTCAGAGGGAAATTTGCACAGGCAGACTCATAGCTCAATGTGTGTCATCTTAATCATATTAACATGGAAACATAAAAGTTCATAAAGCAATACATACTCCTTTAGAAATAAAATCCACGAGAAAGCTAAATCCTGAGGCACTTACTCCTTTAACGAAATCTTTATCTGACAGTCTTCTATTGAAGTCAGAGGAAATGTGGTGGAGTAAAGCATTTAGGATTTACTCAACAGTGCAACTTAATCTGAACACACTGCTATCACAACGACTAATTACATAACCTACAGTAATATCATATAGTCCATATTTTTTCATTTGTAATTCATACAAACATCCATATCTTTTGCATACTATATGTTGAGAGAGATGTTTCTAATACTGTATGTCTACAAATTATGTTACTGGAGCTAATTATAATCAAAAGTGGATTCCAAGGAAGTAACACTTTTGAATGAACTTGTGCTTCTGGGTCCTTTTGCTGGGCTGGACCACAGCCCTGTGGGCTGTGTAACCCTGGACATAGATAGCAATTCATCTCCACACTTAGCCAGATGGAAAAAGGGAAATTCCTGCAACATTCTGGAATTTTAGCTGGGGATGTCTCTCAGTAGCATGAGGTAGCCTGGGGATGACTCCAGCTCACCCTCCTGGCCAGGTGCCATGCTCGGAAGACAGACATTCTATCCTCCTCCTCCTGGCACCACCTGCACTTCCAGTCATGGGGAAGGGTTCACAGGTAGAATAGGGAAGACAGAAGCTGGTGCAGCATATATACTGCCTATCCCTCAGAAGCTCCCTATAGCCACAGACGTTGCTAGCAGCATCTCCACCTGGCCCCCAGGTCTGCTTCCTGTGAGACCTTCTCTCCCAAAGCACACCATGACATCTAAAGATCTTTCTCACTTGCAAGCACAGTGTGCAGAGCCTACAGTGGATCAGCACAGCTCTTCCATGCAGCTGGACCTCTTAAACCTGTTGTTTAACCATCCAAAAGAGTCCAAAATGCTCAAGATGCAACAGGTATTTTACACTGTGTTTTGGCCCCTTGTCAAAACACCCATCTTCATGGATTCTAACCATGCACAAAGCACTGCCAGAAGACCTTCCCTCTGAAGTTTCTGCTTTAGCTTTCTCACAGTTTGTTGGGTGTTTTTACACTGATATTTTTTCAGAATAATTTATTCCTGGGACATGTAATATAAGGGAAAAAAAGGAAGAAATGTGGCCTTAAGAGAGAGTCTAAAAAACTACTCAGCCAATTTTAAGTCATCTGGATGTGTTAAAATACCCCACTTTTATGTTTAAAAGGTAGATTCCAAGTGGTTTTATCACTCAGAGTCATATGTGCAACAGCACATATGTCTTAAAACCTCATACTTGGCTATTTATTGTCTCAAATAAGTAATTTGAGCTTTGTCTTATCTAAGAAAACTTTGAAGTGGATATTGTTGCCTGTCTGTGTAATGGTGGAAGGTATCTAGAGCTTTCTGAGCTGCCTTTACCATGGAAGAAGGAAATGGATGGTGGGCAATCTGAACATACTCTGAATGTTTCTTGGTGTCTGCACACCTGGTGCAGGGTTGGCACTGGTGTGTGGGTTTGGACTTCCTCCCTATCCTGTTCCCTTCAGCTGGTGCTACTGCACTGGCTCAGTGAAACGCTTGCACTCAGCACGGGCTGGGAAAAAAGGATGCATCAGGACAGTCACAAAGAGCCATAGTCACTCAAGCCTGTGCTTGGAGACCTCCTATGATGTTCTCAATGTCCTGGCCTACTTCACATCAATGGTACCTGGAAGATCTACTCTGATGTTGCTACTGAAGATATGTGTGTGTGTTTGTTGACATATAAAATGTATTCACTCACATACATGGCAACTGGAAAGGCTGTAGAGGTGTCTACTATTAGCATACATTCTCAGTATACTAAAAGTATGAAATGTAGTATTTGATTATACTTTTACATTATGAGAAAAAAGAGTTATTTTTGCCGGGCGGGGTCCATTCCCATTAGGATAGCCAGCTGCTTTACACATCTGTTCAGGCCCTGATGGCCTCTTATCTTTAAGTGAAGAATAGACCTAAACAACAGTATATATGGGACAATATCGATATTGGCAGGTTACAGCATTTCTGGATGTACATTTAGGACCCACTGTAAGCTGTTGGGTCTGGTTTGGGAGGGGAACTGAATAGTCAGAAATGAGTTAGAAGGAATCTGGATGTAACCTTTCTTGGATGACCACAGCACAATAGCTGTAATAATTGTGTAAAGGGCTAAAACAGAATATACCTAAAATCACATCCACCTTTCTTCAATCACACCACAGTTCCCCTGACTTAACTGAATTGGTCTGTTTAATAGCGAGTCTACTTAATCAATTGGTCTTCCTTCTTAAATTAAAAAGAAAAAAATATATTTCTTTGACTTTTTAAAGCTATTGGTTGAAGATCTTAAAAGACATGAGGCTATATGTTTTACATTGATATGACCTTATCATATGACTTTACATTTCATTCTCCTTATACACATCCACTTATACTGAAACTTGATTTTAGACTATGGATATGTTACACATAGTTCTTCATCTATTTGTAATGCTATATGATAGAAAATCTTATTTTATTACTCACAGATACTCTGTTGCCCATTATTCTATTACAAATAATTTTTTTCAGTGTGAATGTTTACAGTTTAATACTTAGCAACATGTGTAGTCATATTACCGAATTTTTATTAAATTTATAGTTCATTTTAAAATTGCAATTTGATATTATAAGTACAGAAAACTTCCCTGAGCAGCTGTATGAGAAAAAAATATCTCCTAATTATGCATACCTCTGTAAATCCTAAAGGCCCTCCAGCATAAATTCAGTTTCTCAGTGATTACACGTAACATCATTTCTTTGAAAGAAAAAAAAAGTAAAAATAAATTACAGTATTAGTTGTACTTCATACAGATGGAGTAAATTTTTGAAAAGGAATTGTCACAAACTTTGACAAAGTTTGCTTGCCTGTTCCATATATGTAAATGTAATATATAACCAAAGCATTTGTCCAATATTATCTACAAGAAAGAGCAAGAAGAGAATTAGCAAAGCAGAGATTACTTTTGCTCACCAGCTTGGGCAGCGTAGATTTTATTGGCAATTAGAGAAACTGGCCCTTGGAATGTGGCTTCTCCCCTGTTCTGGCTTATCTTCACATAGCAACAAAGCATGAACAAAGCTGTTCAATTAAAGGAATGTACATTAAAAAATACAATAACTGATTTGCATCATCCCAGTGATTTGGGATTGATGTCTTGTACCTTTTAATAACACAGCTTGATTATTCAGTACTCATTGGGTCTCTTGCCAGTCATCAGGATTTTCCAGCTGCAGACTGTGGTCATTTACAGTTTTACAGACACTGGAGAAGTCTGTCTGAAGGATAAGAAAACACAAATTAGCCTTTGCAGATTGGCCTCAGTCAATGCTGGCTTTGTGCTACAATATCCTCATTCAAACAGTTGGATATATCACTTTAGGCATGTTGTGTCAAAGAATTATCCAGAAAATGACTAGAAGGATGGTTTCCCTTTGTGTGTTATTGTGTTTTTGAAGCTTTTGAGGCCTTCTGAGCATCTTTGAAATGCAACGCTATATGTATCTCTTGCAAAAGGGAGCAGTAGCCAAGTTAAGAATTTTAGGTCAGACATTTTGCAAAGAAACAAGAAAATGCAAATAATGTCTTCATTAGTTGCCAAAGCAAAATGGCAAAAGCCCCTTTTTATAATTTTTCTTCTTCTAAATGAAACTGTGATAGTGCAGATATGTTTCCAATACACAGACATTTCCTAAATTGCATGCATTAACAGAGACATCACAAAATCTTTGGCTTGATTCCCCAAATTTATTAATAAAAATAACAATATCACTGAGGGGGTTTTAACCTAATAGTGGGAAAATATTAATATTTTCATGACTGTAATATTTAAACACATACAGTGAGAATTTATTCAAATTTTGGTGTCTTTTTAATTCAAGATTTCACAATTTGAAGCCCATTCTTTGTTCAGTAGTCACAAATATCATTTGAAGAAGCCAAAGGGCTATTGCTTGGTCCCTGAATAACCATGACAATGTGAACTCCACCTTGGGCATGGTGTGTAGAGCAAGAAAGTTTCACTGAATATAGTACGTTTTTAATTCAAGACATATAGCTTGAGAATGTCAAACTTTTTCACAGGAAATTTGCCCAAACATGTGGCATTCATTATCTGAATAATTCATTACAACCTATTCACTCAGCTTTATTATTAATAATATTTTCTTTGAAATAGTTGAAAATCCTATGGATTTTAAATTAGTTAGAATCTGAAATTTTTTAGAAGTGACTGCATTTCTGTTCATATTTGACAGCATTTATACTGTATTTTTCTGGTGGAATCAAAGAAATGATTCTTTCCTCTAAAAGTAGTGACAATCATTGCAAACCCCCAAAACATTTGCTCTTCTATAGTATTAGCCTGAATGTTCAACATATCTTGCAGACTGGATCTGACAATCATTTCTGTTTTCTTTGAACCATCTCCCTCTTCCTGTCTCATAATAAAAGGGGAACATTTGGGGGGGGGGGTGTTCATCTGCACATGGACTGGTTCATTTTAGCCATAATGTATTTTAAGTCAGTCAAGATAGTTTCTAGAAAACACTATTTGCAAACAGATACTTACATCTACTTAATTAGCTTTGAACTACGTTCATTTTATGGAGTGTAATCAAGATCTCATTTCTGTTACCAGCATATTCCTCTGCTTAAGTAAACGCCTTACAGAGAAGCATAAAATTAAATGCTGTTCTTAGGGATGTTTTTATCAATTGGGGCATAACAACAGACATGGCGCAGACCTTGCTTGTTTTGTCCAACTCCTGACTCTACATGTGAAAACCATACATCTCCCTGGAACAGGGCTTGGCAAAAGCATTTCTGTCATATGTGGCTTTGCATTCTGATGGAAAGTCAGAGACCTGAATTTATCACTCCATAGAACACCTACTACTATTCCGATATGTTTTGTGCTAATACTTAAGTATAAAACCAAGATAAAAGTCATTGTAGTTACAAACATTCACCTTTTGATTCTATTACATCTCTTTTATTAGGTTTGAATGTACAGTAGTATCAGTACTGAAAACCTTTAGAATTATTCCTGCATGGACCAAAACTGCCTCTTCTCTAGAGTGTTTTTATTTGCTTACCTGGATTTTTCCCTTTTCATGAAGAGAAATCCCATAATTCTGCAGATCAAAGTTCTGTCCATCTATTGAGTGGTTTCCTGGCATCAGAGGTCAGAATGCACTGTCAAATGAGGAGAGTGGGAACATTAAGAAACAGAAAATATGAAAGCAGAGGATAAAGTGGCAATTTAACATTCCTATAAGCTGCAGCAGGTTTAATATACAACCAGTGTGGTCATTCAAGAAAATTAATCAGACAGACAATCATATGCTGCTTTGTGAAACCTTTTCTTTCAGGGACATCACATTCTCAATATTAATTATCTAGTCAGATATGGGATTTTGATATGTGTAGATATAAGTAAATCCATATAGAAACTTTTAAAAAGTATATTAAAGACAAATATATTTTTTCTGACTATTAGCACATTCCCCTAGATGATTTTATGGCAAAGTCCTAATTTCTACAAAAGTTGGGCTGAGTAAAATGTGAGTAACAGTACTTTACAGTGCCAAAATTTCTCTACCTACAGT
>JANZLQ010000050.1:13812708-13854542 GCA_026212715.1 Elanus axillaris
ACTGAACTCAAAACACAGCACTGTACCAGCTACTAGGAAGACACTTAACTCTATCCCAGCTGAAACCAGGACACTTTTCAATGGTATTAATCAGGAATTTAAGTCCTAATTCTCCTGGAGCTGACTGAGAATCTAAATAATACCTAGCAGATTGTAGAAACTACTGCAAAATTTTAGGCTGGAACTCCCTGGTTTTTTTGATTATTTTTGCAAGCTTTGGTTGGAAGCCAGTGATTTTCAGTCCCTCTTTCAGCAGGAGGTAAAGATCTCATGGAAGAAACTGAGAACCCCTTAATGACATCCACAAAAGTGTGTTTCTTGCTGAAACTACTTAAGTGAGTCATTATCTACCCTGATGCATAATGTAATATGTGTGGCGCTGAAGTACAGGACTAGCAGTTGGAGTTTAAAGGATTAAGGTGAACATACATCATACTTTTCAGCACTTACCAAATAATTTGTGACTCTTTAAAGAGTTTTACAAGGTTAAACAGAAGCTGTACAGTATATTATTGCCTCTAACAGTTACATCACTCCTATAGAAATGTTTATACTCCATGGCACTTTACAGTGTCATTGTCAAAAGAGGTGCAAGAATGCAATCAATAGCTGTTAGAAACTACACAGCATAAAAAGCCTGAGGAAAATAAAGTTCACAGGTGCATTGACTGCAACGCTACTGCAGTAACAATGTGGGTTTTAGTCAGTGCTGAAGACTTTTAAAAGAATATTTTATAAAATAAAATTCACGTTTTCTACTGACTGCCATTTAAAAAAAGCTTTCCTTGTACACTAGCCCTAGACCATTCTAAGACCATTTATGAATTTCATTTACTACAACTCCACGTACATTCCCTTCAAGTGCAGTCTTTTTTAATGACATAACATTCCTGCATAATCACAGTGGAATGCCTAGGTTATTTTTTCTTTTGTTATTTTTACCTGTTCAGGGCCAAGTATCCTATGAGGTATTAGATGAGTATCTTCAGCAGTTTCTAGTGGGGTAAGTGTGTTTTTCCAGCTCCTTCTTCCCCTGTGGAAGGCAATCAGTATTGCACATAGGAGAAGGTAAGAATCCTTTTCTATGAAGAGTGGACATTATTTATCTCATGTCTCTGACATGAGGTGGTCATCTCAAAAGGCTCCATGTGTCTGTCAGGTTTATTGCAGAATTAAAAACTAACCTGACCGCAGGAAAATTCTTCTCCTAAAGCCCCCACAGATCACAGGTTTGGTTATATCCTAAGGCAGACATTCCTGTACCTTATATTTTTATTCTTGTATCTGTACCTCTTGATGTTCCTGCGCACCAGGGAAAGAAATTGTTACCTAAACCCACTGAGATTACTGACAGCCACAGGTACCTTAACCAGGAGACAGAATAAAATACACTGATTGCCTTCACTACTGACTGCAGCCTATCAACAGTGCAAGTGCTGCACAGCATGCTGAAAGAATGGCGATAAGTGCAGCATTAATTACACCTGGAATATGTCAGGAATTTTCAGTTCTTTGTCAAAAGACCACTTGTTGAAAGGGAGTTAAAAACTGCTGGCTTATTGTTAATGAAAAAAATTATCATAGAAAAGGAAAGGAGCAGAAAAGTTCTATATTTACATTGTGATAATATTACCCACCTTTTGCCGTTCTTTTTTCTTCTTCCTAGTCCTAT
Source organism: Elanus axillaris (assembly GCA_026212715.1). Classification (NCBI taxonomy): domain Eukaryota; kingdom Metazoa; phylum Chordata; class Aves; order Accipitriformes; family Accipitridae; genus Elanus; species Elanus axillaris. The sequence continues at coordinate 13,814,381 of JANZLQ010000050.1, forward strand.
TGCTGTAGATTATTTGTACAGGAGCTTCTGCAAAGAATGGCTTAAGGAATCAGAAAAATCTGCACACCTTTCCAAATTCTATTTGAAGAAGAATAAATGTTTAAGAATCTTTAGGGATTACAAGACATCTTTTTACCAGCTAGAGTGGCACCATGCAGACGTGCCCAGGACTCCAGACAACTGTGTCCCAGCTCAGCTAAGACTCTCAGCTCACACTGGAAAAGAATTTGTAGGTACTAATTCAACACCAAGCCTGTAGAACCCAAACCTAGCACTCTCCTGCATTTCACTTCTAAGCATACACATTTGAGCTGTTTGAAATGCTGAGACAAGGAAGTCCTGCCACAATTTGCTCTTTTTTTTCTTTTCTTTTCCATCTTGGCTAAACCAAGGAAAGATGGGGAATGGTTCAACATTTCATTCTATCACAAAACTGAGAGCCTTTCTATGGTAACATATACTTACTGCAACCAGAATAGCCTTCAAAAGAGCATGTGTCTATTCCATGAATATGCAGGTTTACTGGGAGGAATATGGGTTTTCTGGGCAAGCTACTATTAAAATTCTCAATTTCGTGCCAAAGAATCCTATTTCTGGAGAGAAACATGAAGTATTTCACTAATCTTGTCTCCATATACTCTGCTGATGAAAACATTTCACATGATAAAGACAATGTCAATGCATTTTTTTAATGCTGCCCAACGTCAACATACTGTTTGGGTAACAAAAAGTCTAATTCTCACTAAAGTGCTGCATGACATTTCTCCCCCTTAAAATGAAAAGATGGCAAGGCCTAAAGCAAGGCTTAGAAACAAGCATTTAAATATTCCAGCTCTAACCACACTGCTTATAAAAGGGGTTTTGAATAAAGAACCTCCCTCCTCCCAGGAGCTACTTTTAACTTTCAAATGAAGCATGACTAAATTCTAGCAAAGCAGATTTGATGTTTCCAATTAGCTCAGAGAGTTGAAAATAGTTGTGATGTTATCAGACAGTGGGTGCTGTGAATGGGAGCCACATCCTGACATAGACTGCATGCTGGTAATAATTTCAGGAGAAACATAAAAATGACTTAATAACATAATTGTGCCTTCTGATTTTTTGTATTATTATATATTTTCCACAGAACTGCAGCTTATAACCAAGCATCTGCATTTTATTGTTTGGTCATATTTTTGGCAACCAATTTGGAGGTTATGAATACTAATCTGTCTTAAAACAGTAAGCCTCCATAACATTTTTACCCAGGGCCTGATCCTGATTTCTCTGGAAAAAAGCCTCCAAAAAAAAAATCTGTATGAGTCTTTCCCAGTTTTGTGTCTTTTTGTTAGTTTGCTGTAACTTGATTGCAATAATACCAGTTTAGGCCACTATCTTCCAAAGCCTAATCTTTGTATGAAGCACGATCACTGCTATTGGAGACAAGTGGGGTGAGCCCGAGTCTTGTACTTTTCCTAACATTGGCAAATGTAAACTGAAAATGTTATGCTACTGATGAGTTATTCTCTCTTTAAATTGTGTTTAATAAAATAAAAGACCACAATGCGAGCTGTAATGTAAGAATCCTTTGTTCACATGCTGTATTATTATTACTGTATTATCATTGGCTCTAGCCTATGGCTTTTTTTATAATTATTATTATTCCCTTGTATTCTCTGTTTATTTTTACAGCTAGTAAAAAACAGGCTCATCCAGGACATACAGCATGGTTTAAACTGAACAAAGCCTTTTTAGAGTCAATAAACTAGTTGTTTAGTAGTTGGAGTTTGGTCAATAAAATGGCTTTTATAAACTGAGTGCAAAATGAATAGGCAGCATTAACATATTTTTGTGAATATGTTTTATTTAATTTTAGTGTAAACACAAAGGACAAAATACAGAACACAACTTTTGAACAAAACATGCACATTTTCCTGGGTTTTCTTCCCTGTAGAAAACAGTACAATACTGTCATTTGCATGTATGTTTGCGTGCTAACACATTTCTGACTTTGGTCACAAGAAATCAGGTGGTGGTACATTTTTTTTCAAGAGTACACTAAATCTAATAGGATTGAATAGTGCCAAACAGAAGAAAAAGTAAAAAAATTACTTTGACAGAAGCTTGGTCTGACTCAAATGGTCAAATCAGTACCTGCCATGAGTGTGCATGCTTTTGAACACACAGAACTCAGTAAAATATTTCTTCTTCCAAAAAGAAATTGCTTCAGAAGTAGTACCCATTGCATAAGAAAGAAAACAGTTTTTCAGTAATACTCCTGCCATTTCCAGTTAATTTCAGAACTCAATCTCAGGTTTTGGAGGAAAAAAAGCTTATTTGGGGTGAAGAAATTATATTTAAATTGGTGGTAAACTCTGTGGGCCTTCAGGGAGGATAAGTTTTCACCACTAGTTTTTAACCTGCAAGTTATCAGTGTTTCTTGTGATCTAATTGACATTATTTTGCCAGGAAAGTTTTCACAAAGTGTTTTAGAAAAAGAGAGTACTTTTTCAAGAACTGAATATGATATGGAAATTGGCATGTCATGGAATACATTTCTACTGGTGTCTCTTTTTTTCCAACATTGGTTTAGAAAAATACTGATATTTTTCTTTCTTTTTTTGGCTTTAAGAAGAAAACCATCCCTGTGTTTTCTTCTAAGAAAATGTCTGTCTTTTAAATGTGAAACCAGTTTCAGCCAATAATTTTAAAAGAGCCAGCAAATTATATGCAAGATTTCTCACCAGTTATACTCTATAACAGGAGCTGCTACTGTCCTCCAGTTTTCCCACTAGTTTGTGAGGTTTGTTTCCAGTGAACTTGAAAGCTCCTCCTAGTCCCTGGGAAATCCCATAGAGAAGATGAGGAATTCCAGCCTCTTTGAGCTGGAGGGCTTGTTGTAATATGGTAGACCCCTCAGCATCTATTATACTACAGCTGTGTACAGACCTCTTCCTTACACCAGCTAGAGGGACAGAAAAGCAAAAAGCATAGGCTGTAGAGTGACCAGGCAGTGTTAAGGAATAGAGCTCATCTTAGCTTGGATGGTGGTTTTGTCAAATGAAATAGGAAGTGGGTAAATCTGAAAGGGGAACTAGAAAAAGATAATCTGGGAGCCATCATTCTCCATCCCTGATGTACACACCACCGGCAGTATCTCCAGGTCTGAGGCTTCTTCCTGCTCAAGAAGCAAATACGTATCAGGCTGTTCATTCAGTGATTAACAATAAAACCTTGAGCTGTTGGAGCCCCAGGTATAGCTGCACACTTATTCTGAAAATGGAGACGATCACATTTAATTGCTTCCATGCGTAGTTGGATCACAGATGTGAGAGGCACTGTGCCTGACCACAAATTATTAAAGAAAAACATTAACTGGTATAAGTCTTGTTTATGAAAGAATGCCAGTGGAAAAAGTCACAGGATCATGGTCTCCAGCTACTACACAGATGCCAAGGAAAAGCGTATCAGCGAGGGCTGAAGTTTATAAAAAGTATGCTGTGCTTTTTGGAATAAAGAGGTTTCTGACTGCATTAACTTATATTGTTGTTATTTTAACAGTAAATAACATACAGACATCCAGCTAGCTAATTGGCTGCTGGAGTTTTCATTTGGAATAATTTACAAAACCACAACATAAGATGTTATGTAACAATTGGCTGTCCATGAGCATCATTTCATACCACGGCCCTACCTAAACAAAATATCAGTTGGGCAGACATTTTCCTTTTTTTCTCTTGTTTGGCACCAGGTTAAAGATATTAATTGCAAAGCATTGGGCTAGGCCTGTTCGTCACTGACCCACCCTGGGCCCTGCGGGTTCATGTCACCCCAGGAGGAGCCTTCAGTAACGAGCGTCCTGGAGAAGAATGATCCCGCTCCAACGGGTAGCTGGGACACTGCCTCAGGCAGATTGCTGAGGGGTACAGCCATGTACCTCCTCAGGGGCTGGGAAAAGGTTGGTTCCCAGGCTCTGGTTCCCAGGACTGCTTGCAGCCTGTGGCATGGCAGAAGGCAGGAGGTGCAATGGCAAGGAAGTTCCCATCACTCCCTATGGACTTCTCCTTGAGGCTAGGGACTGTTAAGGAGATAAGAAGAAGCCTTTTCTTTATTCTCCTGGTACCCATACTTCCTGCAAATTCTTCTCAAAAAAAAAAAAAAAAAAAAAAACCCAAGAAAACCACCACCAAACCTGCTCTTATTTCCATGGGTTTAAGTTCCAAAAGAAATGGGAAAACAGCTTGGCTGGATTTGTACGTCCCCTCATTCATGCTGGTCTCAAAGATGTGCAGAGATTTAAGGCATGTTCCAGAGAGGCTACATTTGCAATAGGACTTATGGCTATTCAGGTGCCAAAATGCAACTTTCTGCTCCACTCCTTTGTCTGCACACACAGTTTCCAAACTGACACAACAGTAGCTCTGGAAATAAATGTCTTGAATCCATCACGCACCTACACTTGGTCCTAAATTCACTGGTACCATGAAATAGCTGAACTTACACTCCCAAGTACGGGCAAAAGAACCTAATTGATCTGTGACAAAATTGTATCTGGGGAAGAACAAACACACCACAGTGTGGTGATGAGGGAAGGATGCTGGTGTGAACCATAGCCATATTATTAGGTAGTGAAGATACATCCTTTGAGTCCTAATGGAGAAAAACTAGTACACAGTCCTGAATGAGACAACAAAGGGATGTACCTAAACTCCAGTTTTCCTCTTATCCTTTTTGCTAGCTTTCTGTGCCTTCCTGCTCACTCTGCTGCTGAATCACTCCCCCGTTAGGTGCACAAGAACCGTGGTGGCTTACGTACAACTCTTTCTGAGCAGTGGTAGAATAGTTTCAGAACAGGAGCAAAATAGACACACATAAAGGAGTGTCAGTATGCCTGTCCCATCTCCATTTCTTTAACCATCCAGAGGGCAAAAAAATGACTGGTTTCCTTCTTTTTAGACTTTTGGGGTTTCAAATGGAAAAAATTGTGTTTACGTCTATTATTTAAGTGCTACTGCCCTCAGATGAAAGCGGGCACCGAGACCTTCCTCTTGTCTCTCTCCCCCGTTGTCTGCACTAAGTCTTGATGGACTTGATGAAGTAGTAGTGCTGTTGCAAGAGGGGCACAGGCAGGGATCTTCACCCTCCAAAAAATCCAATCTACAGCCTCTACCTGTCATTTCTACATCTTTTTGCAAAAGATCTTGATCAACATCCCAGAACTGAAGACATAAATTCTACAGCACTGATTCTGCTGACACACTGCCCTGCTTGGGAGACCCAGAAGGTGCTTTTCTTTGCATAACATGTGCCCTTTATTAAGAGAGGAGGAGAAGATTTCCCAGTAAAGTAGAGAGCACTTAGTGTCCACTCCCAGCTTCCACAGCCTTCCCTCTATAGCTGCTCCATGTACACCTCTGCCTAGTAGTAGCTGGCAAAGGAAACAACCTGTCAGATTATTGAGTCCATTTCCTTGCAAGGGTAGGACAGAGTCCCGTGGGAGGTAATGTATCAGATATTAAAGGGATTTCACACTTGATCTTAGCCAAGAGGTCACACCTAATATTTATTGTACATGGCAGTTCTATGAGTTCAGCTACTTAGTCACGTTGCAGTAAATAGACAAAACCTGTGCGGTGAGCACACGCTTGCTGTCTCGTTTGGGGAAATGAATCCCACAAAACGACCCTAGTTGTAACAACTTTGATTTTCAGGTAACTCATTATCCTGGGAAGCCATACAACCAAGTCTCACAGAGGCATGGTTTCAAAAGGCTCCCCAAATCATCAGTAGAGTCCCAGAGCTGAACCACCATGTGCATATTGGGAAAAGCACATGTAGCTTATAGTAGGTTGGACATCATTACCTATATGCACAGGAGCTTAATACCAGGCATCCTCTATTAAATCCTGACATAATATATTCAATAAAAAGCCTATTTAGAAATAAATTAACAACAAAACATAGTGAATTAAAAGCCACAATGGAGGAAAATAATTTAAGGAATGGAATAACGAGAACAATTTTCAGCCATGAAATGTTTTTATCTTCTGATAACTTGTGAACGGTAAAGCCATGAATTTATGCATAAGATACAATACACAACAAAGAGATAATTCATATTCAAATCTCATGGTCCTCCATCACACATCCCTCTGTTTATATGTAGATAGTCTTATGAGAAAATGACACCAGGCACAACCAAAATTATGAGACAGCAAGCCAAGCCTGAAAATAATAATTACTTAGTTCACACAGGCACAGTGAAATTCTTCAGTTCACTGTCTTGGTGGCCTGCAGTGGCAAATGTATCATGTGAAAGTAGTAAATTAGAAGGACATTCTTTCCTTTTTTTTTTTCTGAAACACTTAATGAACTAATAACTGTTTGACAAATGCATGACTGGTATTTAAGAGGGAAGGGGGAACACGAGGCTCACTGAGAGCACCAAGAACCCAAATCCATTCCCATTTACACTTGTGTAAATCTTGAGCAAGTTCATCAGCTTTAGTTGAGTTAATCTGGATATTAATGGCATAAGGTGGAAAAAAAAATGTACAAAGGGATCACATTTTACTATGGGAAGGCATTTGCTTCCAAAAGAAACACACACTATATAAACTGCAAGGAATACTCAGTGTCCTAGTTAAAGGTAATGTGGTAAAATAAAGCAATGAAAAATTAATCTAATCTCATAAAATAAAAGCATTAGAAAAACTTATTTACAACATTTTCCCCTTGATAAAAGGGACTATTTATCATTTTGTCAAGATGCTTAGCTATTCAAGGTCTTCGTTAGACTAGCCTATTGAGATATATTTAGCAGTTTACACAAGAAATGCCTTAGTCTTCTCTTCTTCCTGAGAAAAGTTTGACTATTTACAGTTTCATCAACACTCAGATTCTCTTTTTTTTTTCGCCTCAAAACAGTCAACAGAGCAATTAATTATGACATTTCTCTCAAGTTGACTACAGGTTGGAAAGTGTGCAAAGCGTCTGTTTAATATAACGATACATTTAAACTTCCTAATTGCTAGAATCATGATATACAATAGTCTTTTCTCATAGAAATTGTGATTAAATAGTCATAGGGTGTCTAAGAATAAAGTACTTCTGGCACTTCTGTAAGAGAAATTTAACATCAAGAAGATTTTGTTCTAATGAGTCTTAAAGCATCAAGATGTTACTGTTAAGAAATGCCAATACATAATTCTGCTTCAGGATTTTTTAATGTGAATATTTGTACTCCTTTTCCAGATAATTTTTTTTCTTCAAAAGCACCTTTCTCTTCCAGTCTCCTACGTCACTTATAAAATGATCAATCATGTATTTTCATTCCCACTAAAGCTGTAGTAATACTTGTAACAGTTTTCTCACTGTACTGTTCAAGTTCACTGCAAATTACTAGTTAGGATATACTGTATGTTGGCTCCTAAATGTGATTTCACAATTTGCTTGATGTAAACCAAATTCCACATATTCATGACTTTTAAACCAGCTGAGACTCTCACAAGAAATGTGAGAGGACACCAAGAAGAAAGACTTCTTTTTGAAAGAATATAAAGCGCAGCTTATAAAATGGCTTGCTTCTTCCAGGATTTCTGGATCTGCCTGTGAACTAGAGAGGACTACATGTAGCAGATGAACACAAGCAAATGAATGGTAAGACCATCTGCTGAGATGAGTTACAACAACAAAAAAATATTATAAGATACTAGGGTGTATAAGATATAAAGTATAATCATAGGAAAACACAAAACCACAGATAATTCAAAAATCTGGACATATAGGAAATTCATCAACATGAAGTTGAGACAATTATCTTAATTCACAAATTTTTAACAGAACTTGTCTAAACATATGCTAGCATAGACTCTGGATTTGGAGTGATTGGCTGCACTGAAAAAATTAATTTGAACTGATTATTTTCTTCTTTAAGATTTTGGTGCAGGAAATTTGAATCTGATTTTAGAAGTGTATATTCATGGAGATGGAAACCTGAGGAAAAAATACTGATGAGGAAAATTACTGCAAAGTAATACACTCAGTTTTGTATAGCTTTGCTGGCCCATTAAGTTAGCTTTGCATTTTCAGGTATCTACACAAGTGATGAAATTGTAGTAGAAGATGAGCTATTACAGAATCTCAGTTCAGTTTTCAAGGACAATTTCAGAAACCTCATGGAATACCAGAAGGCAGTTCAAATTAGTACTATTTACTTAAAACCTTAATCCAAATGTTGCATCCTATAACATAAAAGTGTTAATTCATTAACATTCCACCAATTACAAGCTTTTTACTTTTTACATTTTATTTCATGCTTTCCTGGCAAATACCTATCAAGTAGTTTTAAAATATGACTAATATCTTTTATGGGCTTATATTTACAGAATAATTTAAAGGTACCAAGCCTACCATTTAATACTAATACTTCATAACAAGGACAACCTTCCCAAGACAATTCAAGAAACCAAATTCAATTCTTTATTTCATATTATAATAAATGTTTAATAAAGGTGAGCAGGTAATTCAAAAATATTTGATTTATTTGATTTCTTTTTTTCTCTTCATAAATTATCTGCAAACAGAACACATTATTTTTCTGTTATTGAATTATTTGAATTACAGATTTATTCCTCAAAAATATACTGATAATTTATTAGATATCTAACAACTCTGGGGTAGCTTATTTTGAATATTTAATTTAAAAATCAGGTTATTTATATTATCTACACAGTTCATTTTTTTCTTAAACTAGATAAGCTCGACTATTAAATCTCAGGTGTCTGATGCAAATTATTTTGATTATAATTCAGCGAGTTTTCTTCAAAGATGGTTATTCACTAGAATATTTTAAAGAACATGAAAAAAAAAATTGTTTCAAAGTCTAAAATGTCCATAAAATTCCACAGCTTCCAAGTCCTTAGTTAATACTTGCTGTATAGGAAGGGATATAATAATTTCTTCAGTGTCAAAGTTAACTCTGCAGATCTAGCTAATGTGCACTAGCAATACACCCGACAATGCAGAGATATGCAGCTAAAAAAGTATGCGTTACTGCAGTACAGCTCCTGCCATGAACTCTGAGTACTGGATAAAAGACCGTTCAAGCAGACGTGTGCACAACACAGTCTCAAATCAGAATCCAGGTGGCATTAACTCATTATGTTGTTTAAATGAGTAAGAAAAGAGAAAAAGAAGAAAGCATAATTTCTTCTCCCCTCTCACATTCTCTCTCAATCAATGTGGGAAAGTTTAATAGGCTTTTTTTTTTTTCCCCTGGAAACCGACTACCCTTTTTGAAAGAAAAATTCTTAGACTGCATTGCACTTTCTTATCTCCAGTGAGGATCTCCTCTGCACTCCTGCTCTCTCTGGAATCCCAGTGATGTCAAAGCCGGATCTGCATGCAGAGCAAACACAGAGTAAGCACCTGGGACCCATCCTGCGGTTAATTACTTCCTTACAGGACAGTAGATTCAAAAGACTTATCAATTTCAGAGACTTAACTGTTCACAACCACTACTGTAGAGAGCAATTCATTAAGAAAGGTTAATACAGAAAAATATCAAAGCTAACTTAAGCAATATTATCTCTTCAATACTTGGAGTTCAGGCAAGCCCCACAATAATAATTTTGAAAATCTAACCAAACTATATACCAAAGAATTCCAATTCCACATCCTGTGTGCCTTCTATAAATTACCAGCATCACAGGAAGAGTTAAAAAGGCCAAGGGAAGCAATTCTGTAGTAATCCTTTGAGACGACCCAGTCCCCCAAGTTACATGTAATTTCATTTGCGTTTGGTGTTGTGTTATTTTTGTTTTGTTACTGCTGTCTGTACATCCAAGATTCTTTCAAAATTAACTTTAAAGGCCCTTATAAGTAACACTACTAAGGTTTTCTGAAATGGTATGGCAAAGGTAATGGATGCTTATCGTGGCTTCATAGTGATGAATGCTCTGGAAGGCATTTTCATGCCACAGAGTTTTCAACTCTATGTCATTTTCTTAACATGTTTTTCATTGAAAAGAATGTTTCTGTTAGTTTCCATTTCATTTGAATCTGAGTTAATATGAATTTTTTCAGAGGTTCTGATAAACAACCTCTAGCAGCAGAAAGAGCACACAGACAAAACATTTTTTAATGCAAATTTTAAATTAATTCAGTTTAATATTTGAAATGTGAGCACTGCTTACTTGAAGAGCTAACAGTACTAACCTGAAGTTTTTCTGAAATACCACAGTGGGGTATGGTGTTTGTTGTGTTCCAGTAGTTTCCATGGCAAGTGTGATAACAGCAAAGTGTTGGGGCTCTGATGGAGTCCTTTGGTCTGATATTCATTAACTGTAACTAGACTTGAATCTCAGCCATCTGGGTTCTTGCCTAATTGTGGGCCCATCTTTCGTCCCTCTAGCACACTGTATGCACACTGTGTGGTACTTTAACAGTGAAGGCCTCCTATTTTGTTTGTTTCTACAATGAGTTGAAACCTCAGCCTTCTACTCCCACTTCCCTGTTTCCACGCCTTTCAACAGTCTACGGTCAAAGCACTAGTTTATTTATGTATTTTTTTTTAGCTGTTCTGGAATATGAGGCAGCAAATCACATAAAATTCAGGCTTTTAGGAAAGTAACTAACTATATTGAAAACACAGATAATGTTAGATATAAACATGTACCTACCTAGATAAAAACAATGGTTCACCTGCACATTCTCTGCCTTATTTTCTCTTTCTTTCTGAACTTCAGAATTCAGGATATTGTCTTTTAAAGTGTCCTACTGCACATAGCTTCTCTGTCAGAGCAGAAAGTCCCACCAGGCCATACCTCCTGTGTTTGAAGTAGCTAGCAAGAAATCTATTCTTTTCTAGCCTGTGCTGATATGTTCAACTTCAACAGAGCGGTGTGACTATTCCTAATAGAAAAATGCAGTTGCTTAGTCAAAATATAGTTATAACTATGTTGATTTTGCACTTCACTGACTCCATGCAACTAGCAGAAACAAAACAAAACAGAAAAAAACATATTCTACACGTCTATTTTTGTCAATCTATTTGCTCTGTGGAAGTGGAAGTGTGACTCATCAGAGAGGTGGCCAAGATATACTCTCACAGCAATACCGGCAGAGTAGAATACCACTCTTAAATGAGCATGAGTTATTAGATGATATGGGACAAAACTAAGTTAAAATAACCAAGTTGAATTCAATCAGTGTGCTTCAATTTCCTGAAAGTATTGATGAAAGCACTATAATTTACCATCACTATCAATAACATTCATAAAACCCTGATTCATGAGGGCTATATTGTACTAAAACATATATATATATATATATAATTAACAGCTGTTGATTCTTGCCCAAAATTTGTTAAAAAATAAATAAACAACATGGACAAAATGTGAGTGGTCAAATATTTATTCACACTAGTTCTCATATTAGATGCACTACTGAGAAGTTGTATCTCAGGTCATGCAGTTCACTACCTGGTCCCATGCACAGCAGGAAATACCGACTTTGAAATCTGCAGCATTTTTTAAATATATGATTAAATTTTCTCACAGTCCAAAGCAGATATAATTTTTGATATTCTACCTTCCTTTTATAACTATAAGGTTTTATTACCATTAATGAGGCATTCATGAGTGTTCCACAGATGCAGAGAAGAGAGTATAGGGGTGGAGATTTTACATGCATATCACAGAGAAGAATTTTGTGTTGTGTTTTTACAAAAAGTTTAATAAAGTTCTGCCTCCATTATGTTCTTTTGGCCAGCATTTTAAATGTCCACAGCACTTCAAAATCCTCTGAAAAACAAAATCCTTTCCCCTGAGGACTTTATAACATCATACATTAGCTCCAATACATAAGGTATGCAGACATAATCACTGTCAGCATCAGCATAAGAAAACTTTGACAAAAACATTAAAAAGCATTTGAAGGGAAAGGGGAACATGAGAAGTCTGGGGAATTGGGAAGAAGACAATAGGCATGTGAATCTGAGAAGGCAAAAAACAGCATCTAAAGGATAATTTTCCAATGTGTGTATAAAGAAATCCTGTGGGGAAAAAAAGTAGGTAAGATTTATTTAGAGGTAAAATTATGTTGACTCTCATGGCAGACTAACAGCTTGGATGCAAGTGTACAGCAGGACAAGACATTTGTTGTAGTAATAGTAGCTGAAGATGGTGATCTTAGATACAGCATTTTGGGTAAACAGGAAACTGGAGAAGTTAAATGAGTGGAAACTAGAAAATGAAAGAGAGTTACAACTGCAAGCTTGGAGGAGATTGAGGTAAACATTACAGTTTCAGAAGCAGGAATGACAAACACCACAGTTTCAGAAAGAGAATTCAAGAGGAAACACAGTTTTAATTATAATTTTGTTATGCAACAACAGAAGCTCCTAAAGAAATGGAAGGATTTTTAAAGTTTTGGAGAACCCACTGAATTCTGTTTATAACAATGAGAGCTTCTGCATATCATGGACTTTTGAGAATCAGGACACTTTTGATTTGTGCCAATGACATTCAGAAGTTATCCATTGGCTTCTCTTCCAGAAAATCTTGGACACAAACTTCACTTTAGGATCTGATTAAGGGATTATAAAGAGAAGCTGAAAAATCACAGACAGAAAGGGTGAGAGTCATGCAGCATTATTCAGTACAATTCTTATGTATGTAAGCCTTGGTTTTCATTTTTCTTAATATGTGCCACTATTTTATTTTGCCTCAGATCCAACTGAATATTTGAAAACTTTTGTATAAGCAAAATGACTTTTACAACCCAATAAGGTGGTCAGAGATAACTAAAATGTCCTTTGAGTTCCAAGCCTACCAGGTTTGAACAAATGTTAACTTTCAAAAAAGTTAGCAATATTAATAACACATTAACTAGTTAACTAATTTATATTAATAAAGATAAACAGTATTATAATTATTTATAGTTGTCCTGTGCCTGAAATATGCTAAATGAGTTGGTAATCTCTCTTCTGATCATAATATAAAGCAGGCATCTGTACTTATGCTTCATTATTAGAAGCCTCACTAAAGAGGCCATGAATAGAAAGAAAACATCGTCTATTAATTCTGAAGGATTATTTCCTGGTAAAATTGGGTCTGTTGTTAGTCTCTCACTATATCTACTCTGAGCATTAAGAACTGTCACTCTTTTCATGAGTTACAGTTCACTTAATAATTTTTCTTCAGTTTATTCTACCTTGCAGAAACAAATTTACCATATGTTTTTGCCAAGTATGGTTCTTGGATTTAAGTGGCTTGCAAAATACTTGGTTAATTTATCAAATTAGCAGCTTGATCACAGCTGCATATATGAGGTTCAGTTGGTATCGTACTGGTCTTTTATAAATGTCTCCGTGAAGAAGTATGAAAAGAAAGGAGAAATTTAATTGATAACATTGACGGCATCCTACCTTTTTGCTTATAAAAGGCTAGTTCTGCTTGACCCTCTACTCTGGCAAGGAATCATTCAGTTTATATGTATTTTTCTTTCCTCCCACCAGTTCTGAGAGCAAAGAAGAGGTTTAACTGCACACTATAAATATGTAATATGAAAGCTATGTAAGCTGTCAGAGAATATTCCAGTGTTTAATGACAGTTTTCAGAATGTAAGGCTTGCAGATCTCAGATAGCATGCATACCTTGGCCAGTGAAATATATCCATACTTCTGCTGTATTTATTTTAATATTTCAGTATTTTAAACTATTCCCATCCACCCAAGGCTAACCATAGCCTGAAATCTCAAAGTAAGTGCTACTCACAAATCTTGTTTTGGAGTCACAAAGGAATAAACTCAGGAACAGAGCCTGCATGGAAAGTCTTTCCTGAATATCAACCCTATTCTATTGAGGAGACAATGCTGTCAAAACCAAAAACCTGTCCTACTTTTCAAAACCCTTTGGAAAAACAGCACACGAAAAACTTGCTAAATAAAACACTCCTACATGCTGTAAAATTAAAGCAGGTGAACAAAGCATTTTCTTGGGCGTACAAGATCATAAGAAAATTTACAGTTTCTTATTGGCTTCTCAGAGTCAGATCAAGCTCTTTAGACAGTAAGGGCTTAGAAAGACTAATTGTGCATACAGTCAAAATTCTGCCAGATCACATACAAAGGATTTGTGTTATCTTTAAAGATTGAGGGTGGACTGAAGTTTTCTGCATCCTTTAACTTCAATTTAATATAAAATAGGAAAACATTTTAAGTCATTTTCTCTAGAATGGCAGAGAGGAACATACAGCTTGATTTTGATGCTGAAAAGTAATCTCTTGAATCAGATCTATAGAGATTTGCTATGCATTTAATTATCCTATACTCAAAAAATTTAAAGTATACTTTGCTGATAAATAGCATACCTTATGTGATCTTTTTTAAGGAGAAATGGGCACACTCCTTTACTCTGTTTTAACATGAAATAGTTGAATTGTTTTATGTTTTAAAGCCTAAATCCTCACCTCTATGAGCCTCAGTAGTGTAACTGTGAGACAGAAAAACTAGCAGAAAAGAAATGGAAGATGGTCATTTCATTTTGGTCATTGTAAGGGGGGGACGAGTCATTGGACAGCCACTGCTACAGCACACAAATTTGGGTAGCTTCCATGCTCTCAGTGCCACCTTTATATGGAGGAAAATGTCAAGAACATGTTTGCAGTTTGGTAAGCTGCTCCACTCCACCTCATTTCTGCCCATTCTGAAAAGGAAGGCACCAGCAGCTTTCCTTTGAGTTAGGGTAAGGAATGGACATGAGGTAAACTGGTTTGGACTCCGGCTGTCTTTCTGCTCCAAAGGCATGATGGCATTTATTAGGGATAAACTTCAATACCTCTGAGAGATGGCGAAGGATTTCTATGCACTTTCAACTTTGCAACAGTCTGACCAAGTGCAATCAATTCTCAGTTCAGTACATTTTAAATATAAAGGAAATTCGAAGAACTATTCAGTTTCTACAACTATGATCATGAAGACTGGAGAGATGTTAACTTCATCAAGGATTAATTATTGAACTCAAAGGTGAACTAATTAAGAAAATTGTTGCAAATCATCAAGTTAAATAATTTTGCATTTAGAAGGTACCCACCATGATCTTTAATTTATGAAAGTCTATTTTAATAATAGACTGCTGACCAGAAATTCTATCAAATGCATAATCTGACCTGTCAGATCTGAAAGAATTTGTGTCCAATAAATATTTATCACATCACACACAACCTAAAAGCTACAGTCATTTTAGCTTGTAATTTAGCTGTAGCATTAGACCTAATATTGCAATTGCAATATTGCACAATTACTGAGAGATATCATAGATCTCCTAAGCTAAAATATATGAGCACAGCATTGGCTTAAGGACACAAATAACTGACATAAATACCTGATTTTATTGCTTATCATTCTTAAATTCCTAGGGTATGAGCTAAAATCATGGGGACATTACAGTAAAACCACTAGATAATAAACTTAAGAGTTAATTGAATGCTATTTCACTGGGACATAACACAATTGCCATTCTACAACAGAAATATCTAATATAAATATTAGATATTTAGATGTTTGTTATATTTTATATTTTATTAAATACTTTAACCTGTGCAATAGATTGAAAAACACAAAGTAATCTGAATTTCAGAAATATTTACAATTATAGCTCTCAATCAAATACCTTTATATCAAAAGGAAGGAAGGAGATCAGGTAGATAGAAAACAATAAATCCAATAATGTTCAGGTGGATCTTGGTTTGGATTTTATCTCTACTAGCACCTCTATCAAGTGTTGGAATATTCTCTGTCTAATGTGGAAGGATTCAAATTACTTTTATATATATATAAAGACAGCATAGATTATTTTTCTCTTTAACAATTTCACAGGCAGAGACACTTACGAAGGGCTAGAGAAAGGCAGACAGAATGAATGCTGCAGATTTTTACACACTGATGGTGTACAAATTACAAGCAGAAACCCAATACAAAGTAACTGAATTTTTGAGTAAATCAGTGGATTATGGAGAAGCAGTCTGATGGAGTCTGATAGCTTTCTATAATTGTAACATAGTCTAATTGGCAAATAATTGGAAATAATCTCTTAAAAACTATTCCTGAAGAATAAAAAGAAAAACACCTCTGGAAAATTTTGAGTTGTGTTGAATGTATAGCTAGAAAAGAACTCAGTAGGAGGTATGAATTTAGAAACACTCTGTTTTCAGAAGCTGTAAATAATCACTTTAATAATGTAGCATATCACATTGTTTACTTCACAGATTTTCTTCACAACTACTTAATAAGAAAAATTCTTATTGCAAAAAATGAATATAAGGTTTAGACTATTAAAATACCATCATCTGATATTAAACTATCACCAAGTTCTATCCAAAAGTTTCTCTGAATTTTGGATTCCATAAATTAATCTCCTCATAAAGCTGTAGTTATTTCATTACAGGAATTTCCTTGTGTTTTTTAACCATCCACAAAGCACAAGTAGTCTTTTCACATCTCATGAGGTTAGTGACATATTGTGCATACTGAAGATGGTAGCAGAATGGCAGGAGAAACAGTACTCAAGATCTGCTTGCTTTCTTCCCATCTTTCCTCACTTGCAGTCAGGGATGTGCTGAGCTTACTATTCTGAACAGTTCTTCTAAATAGACTTTGTTAGCAACTTCTTAAAATTAAACAGAAGAGTAGTGGAAAACAGAGAGGAACAATTTCTCAGAAATTTGCAGCCATTACAAAAGGGGCTGGAACACCTTTTGGAGTAAGCAAATAAGAAACAAAATCAGAACATTAATTAGGGAGGAAATGCCAAGAAATACCATGTCATATCATTCCCAGTTTCACAAATGCAACTGTGCATAACTTTGATTTGTTTTCAACAGCATGCTACCTAAAAAGGATTATAAACTATTAACTGAGGAGTAGATTTATTTATTGGGGTATATAGCCTTCACTTGAATACTGACTTCTGACTGTCGTTGCTTAAGAAAACAGCAAGAATATTTAGAAAGCTATTTAAGAGAGGCTTATTTATATTTAGAGAGCTATAACAGAGGTTATAAGTCACCCCTATAGGAGGGACAAGGGCCACTGGATCCTAACTATCTTTGTATCTAATGCTCTGTTGAAAATCAGCCTAGGAGAAGAGTTTGAGAAGCCACTGCTAAGGCCAAGATGGTACCAAAAGGCTGTGGGTGCCATGTGCCACGCAGTGCCTCTTCTCCCAGTTCAGAGGAGCAGGGACCCATACAGCTGGGACTAAACTCCTCTGCGCCCCACTCCTCCCCTCCCGCGCACCCACGCAGCCCCCCCACTCCCCGCCAAGGTGATGGCACACCGCAGCGGGGTGAAGGCACGCAGCCCTACGGGGCTGGGAGCAGCTCCAGACCCGGATCATTACTACTTTCTTAGCTTTCATTGTTACTGCCTAGCTTTCATGCTGGTGATTTGCTTCCATGTAGGCATCTATTTTTGGCATCTACATAATCCTGAGTACAGCTGCTCTCGCAGACCCACATTAGCCCCTGTAGAGTAAAGAAGTCTTCAAGGAGACTCTTATATCACAGCTCCTTACTTTCACAACTGTGAGCAAGCTTTGCCAGCCTCTGCTTACCTTAATGAATTAAAGGATATTGGCTGTAAAACAATTAAAGAGGTCGGTGTTGTCATCTCCATTTCACAGATAGGAAAACTAAGGCATGGGAATGCAGTGAAACTCCCCAGGGTCACTCAGGAGATGAGAACATAGAATAAAATCTATGTCTGTAAATGCAAAGAACCCTGCTTGGTACTCTGACTATCCAAAACTATAGTTTAGACATGAAGAGGCCTCATACAATACTTTAACTTTGGAATGATAATTAGGTTTTAATCTTTCATGAATTAAAATAAGAGGTGTTCTATAAAAAAATTAGGAAAAACCCACAATGCCTAAGCCTGTGAACTTTAATTTCATATATATTTATTCACTGCTGTTTAAGAATGAATAATAATTAAGCGATTGTCTCTTTTTTTTCCTGTTTTTAAGTACAGCTTCATTTTATAATCATCTGAGATAATACTACTGAAAGATAAAAGCTTCCACATAATCATTAGTTAATAGAAGTGGAGCATGCTGAAAATCACTGAAGTTAAATGGAGGCATAAGAAAAATTCATTTCTTTAACCACTGATTGCCTGACTGTCTATTTTCTGTGCATACATTGCCACAGTATATGTTCCTAAATTATGTCAGACACTCCTCCTCTTCATTTTAAAGTTATGCTATGAGAAATGCTACTAGTAGCACAATGCCAGATAGCTGATTTTCCTTAGAGAAAAACAACTTTTGTGCCCTCCTTCTCATTAGTTTTATCTCCGCTAACATTGTCACAGAAAGAGATCTACATTTGAATTCCAGGTATCATCCTAAGCAATAAAAGCCAAGTTGTTGTGATCAAATCTCTTTAACAGAATGAAGTATGGAGACAAAAGCTGATGGACTTTCTGACAGCACACTGAAAAATACCTGTTGTGCAATACATAGAGCAGTTGCTGCGTTTCAAGATTTGAGAAGATTAAGGTGAGCTCTACCAGCAATGAGTGCTAAATGAGTGCCAAATCAAAACCATTAGCAAATTCTATTTGAAGTGGAGCTTTAAAACTGAATTAGAAGGGAAGATTGCACACGTGATGTTGAGAGATGATGAAAATTAATCTTCAGTCAACTGGAAAGGCAAATCGCTTATTTATTCCACCATGATTCGCCACTGAAGCCAGTCTATAGAAGGAACTGGGATATAAAAAAATGAGGTTTGGGACAGACAGCAAGTATAATTCAGGTAAACTGATGTTTTACAATTGACTAGCTGCTTCTAATCTCTAAGGAGCACTGCCCTTCATGCCATACCTGTTTCCTCCTTTGTTCTCAAACAATTCATTTTTATGTTTTTTAACTTTAATTACATTTCCTTTGAATCTGTGATAAGACCTTCTCTAGAGAATATGCTGGAAATTGTTGGTATTTGGGGGAAAATTACTGATGTTGAAACAAGCCTTGAAAAAGCTGGCTGCCTTCTGGTGTCGAGAAGTGTCTAGGCATTGTTACTCTTAAACAACTTCTTTCTGTATTTCTTACACCTGGCTGTTGTTGAGTATCAAAAAACAGTCACGTCTTTCTTCACTAATATTCAGTCTTGCCCTAAACCAGGCCACATTCACTAACTAGATGGGTGTAAAAGGCTTTACATAAAGCGGATTTTATTCAGCGTATCTTTGTTTCTTGCTTCTGAGGTCCCCGAAGACCCAATAACTACAAAGCAACCTTGAATAACAGGAATGTAGGAACAGATGTTATTTGGGCACTCTCACATAATAAAGACTTCTAAGAATCCCTGATGCCCAATTATCTAAACACTTATTCTTAAGTTTCCATTCAGTGCATGATGAATTTAGTCTATTTTAGCTGAATACAAAAAGAAAGTAGTTAGCGTGAAAGTGATGTCAATCAAAACAGACACATAAATGGACTGGGTAACACTATCTCACGAAGCATACATAACATAATCAAATAGGTAATTTAAATGAGATTTGTTTATCCTGTAATAATTACATAAGTACCATGTGTAAAGAGGGTAATTATTATCTTGTTATTTTTGAATTATTTTGGATTATTTTGGATGCTAGAGCATTATCGTATACACTATATTATTATAATAAAAATCCACAGTCACATGGTCCTTTTAAGCTATAATCTTGGAACAAAAATAAAACCGCAGTGACCCAGAATACCAAAAGACTCCATTTTGATTTGGAAGATCTTCAGTTTCACCAGCATTATATCCTGCAAAGGACTTCAACAGGCTAAGTTTGGAGTGCGTCAGAGGTGGCACATCCAGCTTCAGTGACCCCCAACAGCCAGAACAGACCAAAATGTTACAGATAATAAAACTAACTTCCTCTTCACATCTCAGCTACTTCCACACACTCACTTCTTCAGCTTGTAGCTACTCATGGATGGCCAGATTAGTCTTAGTGACAGAACTGCACTGGAGGGAGAACCACACAATTAGGTTTATATTATATACAAGAAAGGGGTTAATTTGTTCAACACTTTTCATTGTAATGCCACCTTCCCCTACATGATTCCCAAAGATGGCCAGAAAAGAAAAAAAACTACAAATGTAATTGAAACATTTGAAATTCTAACCCTAATCTTAGAGTGAGTCAACTGTATTGTGTCTTTATTTTTTGAGAGAGAAAACACAAAAGCTTCTCTATAAGTGGATCATAACTAAGCAGAACTCAATGACTGCTGGATCAGGATGCTGGCAGTATTTTAAAAAACAGTAATAAAAGTCATGGTCATGCTGCCTGCCCAAAGGACTGAGAAGGCCTAGGTAAGTTTAAGGGCATACCAGTAAAAGCCAGTGTAAACTCACAGAACTGCTTCCTGTTAGCTAATCAAAAACAAGCTTTAAATTTTGAAGAAAAAAATTAAACGTGATGTTATAAATTATGAGCCATATTCCCTTCCACTACTCAATGTTGCACAAATAAAAGAAAGGAGGAGTAATGAAAAGAATTGATAAATTCATTCTTTTGAGGCCAATAGATTCCATCTCTGTTTTTCAATATTTTCTGTGATGGTTGGTTATGACTGACAGATTGTGCCAATAGTTCCTGCCATGTCTATAACATATCAAAAAGCAACATGGAACACTTATCTACACCTTCTTCATTAGCCTCTTTTTTCTTTAATCATTACCCAAACTTTAATCATTAACCCAAACTGTCTTGAAGGAATCAGCATCAATCTAATGTTCAAATTTGTCTTCTGCCTCACTTGTTAATATGCTGCTCTCAGTAAGGGTACACATCTAAGAGGAATTTATACACACAAAAATCCTAATGCTATGGGGATTTTCCTTTGTAATATATATGAATCCAATACAAAGCAATATGGATTATTTTCTATACATTTGTATCTGCCAGGCATGTGAAGTCCAAATAAGGACAAATAGAAGGGGGGTAAAATCAAATATGAATAAATGATCTTTCATGAATGAAAAACAAAGAGGTTTTCAAACACTGAGCATGTACGTTCAAATCACCTTGAAGCAGGTCTAATATATGCAACAAACACTGTTGAGGCAGGAGAGGCACTAAAAGGGTAACATTTTTATTTGAAGTAACTTTGAAGAGTCTGGTCAAGAGTATCTTACTGTTCACTTGTTCTCACATAAAAAACATCCATTTCCAGGCAATTTGTGTTTCCTTGTGCACAAGTTTTACTATCTTGTATATTAACAGACTGGGAGAGCTTTTTCTATATAAGGTTTGGATTTCTTAGGACACTTGCCTCCAAAATATGTCATAAATAATGATTTAGTGATGTAGGCCAGTAGGTCTCCCTTAGTGAGATTAAACTTAGTTTTCTTCATTAGTGATGTCTTTCACCTTTCATTTCAGAGTGGGCAACACTGCAGCAAAGCAGTGTTAAATCCTGATTTTGGAATAGTAGTAGAGAAATTAACTAAGGCACCTTCTGTAGCAATGCAAAACGAAGTAATAAGCTGTTTGATTTGCACTACTGAGATTTATTTATTGCAGAGCTCTACAGAAAAGGATGCAGTTCATGAGGCTGGACTTTGGGAAGCAAGTCACTGAGAGTGAGTCACTGCTTTACATCCAAGTATCAACAAAACCTTGAAGCACCTAAAGCTAGCTATGGGCTAAAATCTTTATTCAGTTACACAGCAGAGCCTGGCTCCCAAGGTTGGACATGTCCCGGTCAGGCATGAGAAACAGGATTTGGGGAACTCTTTTGTCATCCAGAGACAGACAGAACTTTAGTGCTTTCTTTATGAAGACCATGGTAGACCCTTCATAGATTACCTTGACAGACCTTTGGGCAGAAAAGACTCCAGACACAAGGCACAGAGCCCATCTTCCAGAGCGAGTGTGAAGTCAGGGCACTGCACTGGAAGACTCAGGGTCCAGCTCTTCCTTTGGTCGGGTTTGAGCAGTCACCTCAGGAAGGTGCTGCAGTCATCACCTTACAGGGTGTCATAGGGAGTGAAACACAGAGGACTTTTGCTTCTCATGAAGCTGGAACTTGTACAGCAAAAATAAGGCACAGGATCAGTCTGTTTTCAGATTTATTCTTCCACCTTTACAAAACAAATATCTCTGTTAAGTTCTGTAGCTCTGTTTTACTTAGGACGCTATAAAACATAGTGAAAGATTTGTGTTACTGCTGTGTCAGATACTATTCATAATAGGTTTCTCTTTTGACAACAGTGAAGGTTTAAAGTATACAAGTGCTAACTTTAAAAAAAAAGGAAACAGAACAAAAAAAGATTCTGAAATTGGCTTTAACTAGCAGGTTTTTTGCAGTGTGTTTTTTTCATGAAGGTAGTCTATGATTACACATATTCATATGAATGTGAATGAGGCTAGAAATATAATAAGGAATTATCAAAATATTAACTTTTACTGAGCTTTACACTTGTGTAGGAAATACCAGAATACAAATACAAAGTGTACATGACTGGGACTTACTGTATACAATAAGTACAACTTAAGTACATTAATTATGATTTCAAACATGCAGAACAAGAAGGTAAATGGCACATGGATCTTCTGGCTCCAGCTTCCAGAGCAACCTATCAATTTCAAGTTTTGCATTTAAATTACAAATATATTTATTTCCAGTCCTCACGTTCATAAAGAAAAACTTGCATATGAGAACAAAATTTTATTACTTTGACAGACAGACCTAAGGCATACCGTGGGAAGAGTCAAGTTCAGCAAATGAACTTTGAAACTGGTGGATGTTAGGAGGCTAAACTGGTTCTGCAGACAAAGGAAAGAGACAGAGAAAGATGCTATCACCATTTCATCACAAGCCATGCCCAGACAACGCCATTAACAATACTGTGCTCAACTTGCTTCAGCTGTGAGCCTCTGCACAGGCAGGAGCACTGCAGAGGATAGGAAGAGTAAGGACAGGGAGCTGATGGAGGTTACCCATAGTGTGGTGTGAAGATCATGGCATACGAATGAGCACACCTAGTTTTAACACTACTGTTGACCTTTCTGGGCTGTGCAGCAAGGTGAGGGGCATAAAACACTCTCTGAATAGCATCTATAGCTCCAGACTGCTTTAACCCAGCCAAGGGCAAGAAGTCCAAATACACATGGGAAAAAGCAATAAAAAAAAGCAAGGACGGTGTTAGGAGTGAGAGAGATGTTTTATGAAAAGCTAACAAATCTAGTCAAGTTGAGCATTTTGTATGAAAATCCATTTGGCCACATGCAAAGCGCTGTTCTCCACCTTATGATCCATTTTTTCTCATCCTTACTACAGAGGGTCTTAGGCACATTCATGGAAGCAAACCCATACAGCTTACTCTTATTCTGCTATTTTAACAAATGGGTTGATATACATGCAGTAGGACCTTCAGAGCATGCATTCCTTGACAGTCAGTAGATAAGTACTTTCTCAACTTGTTGTCTGTCAGTTGTGTAATATGTTTCCTTATTCATGCTTTGGTTAATCTGGAGGCTCCTGGGTTTTATCCAAGCCCTTATTTCTTACAAACATATGGCCAGCTAGGTGATGACATCAATGGCAGAGGGTGAGATGAGAAGAAGAACAGTCCGACGCTGTCAGGAAGTTCTGCATCTAGGTCAATAAAAATCTCTGGTTTATGGTCTTGTGTTGATACTGAGCAATAGGATTGAATAGCAGAGTATCTAAGGTACAATTTTTTTCATAAGATGAAAGATTTTAAAAGGACTTTTAGAAGATCCTTCCCATCACAGCCCTCTGACAGCTGTGATGAGAGTGAACAAAGCCAATTTAAAGTGGTTTTGACAACCCTCCCTATGTCACAAAAAGTTAGGCTTGTGGCCAAATATATGGATTATCCACAAAACAACAGATCAAATTAGTAAAAACCTTTGTCTAACTCTGGGAATATTTATCAGCTGCTGCAGCCACTGGACAAAGACAATCCTAGAACACTTTCATCAGCTGATGCTACTCATTTTCTTGCCATTCTTTTCTCAATAACTTTGCCCAGGAAAGGGGAAGCAAAATCCAAATTGTTAAAGTTATGGCTAGAGTTCACCGATTTATATTTAAGCACTTGCTAGGTTATTGTGTGTTTCACAGTGTTTGGGGCATCCACTTCACTGAGATTATCCTCCATAATGATGGAGAAGCTCCTTATTTGCTTGTTGCCTTCCTTGTTAAAACACATAATGCAAGAGGGCAAATGTCAAGAAACTCCCAAAGTGGATCAAGTGTGATCTGCCTCAAGTAAAGACTTTTATATTTCTTTCTTACTGAAGACAAGCCCAAATCAATGGAATAACTAGTTGTCTGGATTTCTGTTATTTTTAAATTGGTTCATCATTTTGTATGCAAATTCTAGCTTTAAAAAGTTCCATATTCTGAATCTTGTGCATAAAGTTTTGCCTAAAATATTATGAATCAAAGCAGAAAAACAAGTTAGAATTTAAAAAAAAAATCATAAACACTGATGTGAATTCGCAGAAGATTTGCTTTCTCGAAAGAGCACAGTGTAAAATGATTTCTGGTGTGACCTCTGCCTCTTACTTCTTTCAGGAACAACCTAACACAGCTATAGTACATCTGTAATGGATGTTAATTTTTTTTTCATTTTGCCTTCTCTTTTTCTGTTTTGTAAAAGGAACAGATAGCAGCAGGCCAACAGAAAGGAAAAAAAAAAAAAAAAAGAGAAGAAAAAAGAAAAAAACATAGCTTTAATCCTTCCCTGATTGGCAGACTGGAAAGCTCTAAATTATTTAACAAAAGACATAACTTCTAACAGCATAGAAGTGACATGTAGAGAGAAAACCTTCAAACAGGTGAGAAAGCACACAATGAAAAGTGAAAACCACATTCAGCTGTATCCGCTTCGTCCCAAACAGCACTTCATTTCCTCGCTATCGAGTTCCTTCTGTCACAAAGCTTCACCACTTTGTGGTGATTGTTATGAATGATAAAGCATGTTTTTCTCTTCCATAATTTCCAGTGTTAAGAGCGTAAAGAGTGAAAGCCTTGAAGAAGGTTGACTACTATCAAACGTGGAAGCAACTAATCCTCAACCAGGTCTTCTGGGCTCACGATTCAGGCAACCAAAAGTAACCAAGGCATGACAGACAATACCTTTCTAGAAAGCAAAAAAACAACATTTCTGGCTAAGAGAGGAAAAATAAAATCAACTGTAAATCTTTGAAAAATTTCTTTTCAACTGTTTTTCAGCTGATAATTGGATTTCTACTGAACTTTCCCTCCACCATCAAACAGAAACACCTGCTTTCCATAGTAGTTTTCAACTTTCCATCAGAGAATTCTTAAAAAATGAAAACTTTCCCGAGATAGTGTTTTCCAGGTTTGGATCTTAAACAAAGTCACAGTTTTCTCAGAAAAATACTGATGAAAATATCTTTTCTTGGCCCTATTGCCATGACTTACCATAGAAAAAAATAAGAGCAGACAGAAAAGTCTGAGCTGGTGCACCAGCAGTCTCCTATTCCCCCTGCAGAATGGGAGGCTCGCAGGAAGTTTTGAGACGTTCCCTGACCGGAGTTCATAAACTCATATGGTCAGCTATACCATCAAAACATTTTTCAGGCAGAGAGCTCTGTTAAAATCTTCATTTTGCATTGGATTTGCTATAGCAAAATCCCAAACTAAAATCGTAGAAATTCCCAACCCCTCTTTTTTGGAGTTTCACCTCAGTGTAGTAGACAAAGCTACTTACAAGTCTGCGGGAGCTTTAACCACAGACCTCTCTTACCTCACATGCTCCACCACATAAACCTGCTAGACACAACACAACCAGAGTTGCTGCTGGTACTGAGATCTCAGTCTCGTACTTCACAGGTGTCATTAAACACTACGTTTGCACTCTCAAGAGGGACAAACAGCCAAGGAGAACAGAGCACAGAATGTGCAGAGCTATGATCTGCCACCCCCGGAGTTACCTGCTTTGGACCCTTATATGCATGGGACACAGGTGCCCACTAACCCAGCTGATAGTCTGCAGTTACAGAAGCACAGGTGGGCATGCGGCCCCTGTACTGCAGGAGGAAGTGGCTGCACCACAGACAGGATCAGACAGCTCTGGGAGCTCAGGCAACTAAGAAGAAAAAGAAGCTTCAGTAACACTGACATTAAAATCAAATTTCAGCATGACCTAATCCACAGGTTTACAGAATTTATTGTTGGATTTTAAGCAGCTATAACAAACTGAAATTATTACCACAACACTTGGAGTCGAATTTGAGCTACCTGCTTTTGTGTTCACTGCCTTGCCCAAGCCTAATCTATTTAATTTGTAGAGGGGATACCTTATGCACATACAACAATGACATGAGTCCGCTTTTGCCTTCCAGAGCTGGACCTCCCTGTCTGCTTGAGCATGCACTCACATATAACAATAACAGCCACATGCACAGCCAAATTTGAAGAAAATCTTGACCTGGTGACTAACCCACACTGTAGACATGCATGCGCACAGTCTTGGGCAGGGTGAGGGTAGAACTAGTCCACCTTTCCAAGGCTACTCCATGAGCCGTCCCTCATGAGTACATCCTGGGGATTCTGGTCAGGAGCAGCAGCAGAGAGGCACGCAAGTCAATGACCCAACATATACCTAACTGTCTTTGAGGCAAAGGAAATCCCTGAAGAACTCTGATGTGGATCAAAGCAACATTTAGGTGAACTTTGCAACCAAAATATGTATAGATGGAAATATAGGTAGCCTGAGATTCATACCACAAATTGTTCTTCTTTGTCGTTCCATTTGTCGTTTGTTAAAATGAAGGAACTGCTCACCCAAAATATATAACTCATATCCTGAGTACCATTTGGGAATATTGCCTGACTAATTTGAGTTACATGGTCACTCTAGCCATTGTAGATCTTTAATAAAACTTAAGTAGTGCTTTTAGCCTTACGTATAATTGTTTATTATTTCTCAAATATTAACCAATTATCTCGGAGTCTTAAAGTGCAGACAGATAGTTCTACCACACAAACACCTTGGGAGGTAATTACTTTTTCATTTTATCAGTTTCTTTCACCTAAATATGGCATCTCTTTTTCCACAGTTTAGACTTAATAAAAAAGCACCACCAACAGAGACAGTGGTCAAAGAACTGCACGAGTTTCCAGGAAGGGGAACATTTATCAAAACATACTGTATGGTTAATGATAGTATGCATGGATAAAGAAGCCTGTAATATATAACAACAGTAAAGTTGGATTAGTGTATCGGAGGTTGTTTGGACAAGATTCAGTTCCATTTTCAAGAGATTTCAATTTCCTTTCACATAAACTCTGTGAAATACTTTATGTGACATGTTTATGACTAGCTGTTTTTATGAATGTTATAATTGCAGACCCTTATGAAGGCTGAGAACAGTGTTGCCCCTTCAACAAGCTAAAAAGCAAACAGATGAACACGACAATTATTAGTTACAGTAGAAGAGACAAAACCCCCATACCTCAATTACATTGCACCAGATTGGAGCGCTATACGGTATATCCTATATTAGAATTTTTGCAGCTCCCAATAACTAATATAAAAGTTATACTTAAGTTCAAGTGTACGCAATAGATATGAAATTTAGAATTTTCCTCTGACTTATTGGGTTTGTTTTATCAGCACATTACATAGCCATACTTCAGAAATCAACCATCAGATTTACAGTTCACGTGTTGTTAATTTCTGCTTAAATTTTCTCTTAGGAAAAGCTCATAATATGCTTTAGAGGAATAATTATTTTGTTTCCCCTGTAAAGTGTCTGTTTTACTGTATCATTTAGATAGCTCAAGATATGTAAGCACTATAGGCTATAATCTGACCCTGAACATACACTTTTATTGACTAGTTGGTGCAAAAAACAAAAGTCCAGCCCTACACAAGTATTTTAAGTCAGAATATAAATCAGAATCATCACCCCATATGAAGGCAATGCAAGAAAGCTATGTCATCTGTTCTCATACCCTAGATACAAGTAAAAAAGGAATCAGTAGAGTTTATTACTTCATATCCATAAATTGAACTAAACCATATTTATTAATTTTACAGGTAAAGAACCAGACAATGACTTAAACAAAGAAATACAATGAAATCAAACTATAAGTTTTACAGACCTCCACAGCTCTGTATCCTAGGGAATAACACAGGTTACATGCCTAAGTCCATCAGAACAAGTTCTTATTCACAGAACCACAGAAAAGGTTGGTTGGAAAGGACCTCTGGCAGTCAACTAATTCAATCCTTTGGCTAAATCAGAATGAACTTCAAAATTAAATCAGGTTGTTCAGGGCCTTGTTGCAACTTGTGACTGTTGCATCCTGGACATCTACTGTGCATGTTTGTAACCTGACCAAAGAATATTGTTGACATTTTCTGACTGCTGCCTCTATATAATCCTTTCATGACTCCTGTATACGTCACAGATTCAGCAAGATTATTTCAGATGTACTTTCTAAATACTTTGTGGAGTTTTTATCCTCTGGATTGTGATGGTTTGTCTTGTAGGCATGTTATAAATTCATCCAAAATAAAAAGAAGTACAACTCTAAACAGTATTCTATTTCTGCCTTCACCTGAAATTCTTCAAAGTGCCTCCCTGACACACCAAGGCATTTTTAACTCTAGAAGTTGTAGATCTTTAAAACATCCTCTTGAATGGCTATATCCTCTATACTTCTCCATCTAGCCCTCCAATAATAAGTAAGAAAATCAGATTTTGGTTTCTTAAGCTAATTGCTTACATAATCCAGATGACTTTAAAAAGAAAAGAAAAATAGTTCAAACAAGAAAAAACCTGAAAACATGCAAACAGGACAGTAAATTTTCTGTGATAGAATTTTGTTTCTATTTCAGTTGCTCATTCACATTGCATGTAGCATTCATTCCTGCAAGAAACATACCTTCCTATCACCTTTTTATTTCTTCTGTTTACTTTTAACAGTTAAAAATAGCTGCAATTCGCATTCCTCAGTTCATCAAACACTCCCAGACGTAGAAAGAAAGAAACATCTCAACTGAGATAGGCAGACATTTATATTTATGGTCCAAGTGGAATAACTACATTTTGTTTACACATGCATTTTTAAATTGTCACTGATCCCTGGCTCACAAAAATCTAACTGAATTTTGCGTGCTGAAAATCACTTTCACTGGCACTTTATCAAGTGGTTGCATCCTTTTAATGACTACCAGGATGCAAATTATTATATTTATATTCCATTGAAACACTCCCCTTCAAGTAAAATGTCCACAACTGTAGATGTTAATAAAAAAACCCACCTAGCTTCCTGAGACTGCATTGTGGGGAGAGAATAATTACTGTGACTGATCACAGAACAAATACTACAGTGCATTTTTTCAGTAACTACTGTGTTACCTGTAACATCCCTACTAATTCATCACCTCTAGGTCTACTTCCAACTTTCCAACACACTCAGTACTTTAAGAGTTTCCTATTAAAACAAAACCAAACGTGAGAGAGTATTTCCCTTTTCTCCTCATCTGCATTCTACATGAAAAGATCCAGGATAAATGTTAATGACTATAAGCTTTTAAAGGAATAGTTATCACATTTATCCATTGAAAAGTCTTGAGAAATACTTTTCCTGTTCCTTCTACAGAAGTGGACTGATCGTAGTAAAACAGTGCTCTGTTGGAAGATAAAAAGCTTTCTTTACTTCCAATAAAGAATTTATTTTAAATCCTTTAAAGAAAAAAACCTTCAGGTGACCATTCTTTATATCAAAATGTGGTGTATGTAAAATATTATCATACTGCAAGATATACCTTCCAAGAAGTATTCTTACTGTCAGGATGGATTTATTCACCACTCATACAGAAAGAAAAAAAACCTTCTTAAATATTTAGTTATACGGACTCTACATCACACCATCATGTATGTATAAAACATCAAGAAAAACAATGTAGAATGACATTAAGATTACAAAGTCAAACACTGAAGTTTTGAGGTGTCAGTATTAAAGTTGCCAGTAAAATTTTAATTCAGGGCTCTTGCATATGTGATTTTTTAAAAGAGTGTTCAGTTAATTAATCACACGCCACTCTCCACAGAAGATCACCACTTCATTCAGCATGCAGAACGGCTGACATTGTGATCCTGAGATAATGTTTAATACTTGGCTTTCTTCAGCGTGTGCCTCTCCCAGCTTTTACTTTAGCTCACTCTTCAAATCCCACTCTGAACATAGACTCTCTTTTTCCCATGGCTGTTTTCCTATGTCACCATAATATAAGAATTTCTTTTCAAAATAACAACGTGAAGCGGAGAGATGTAACTATCTTCATTTTACAAAGTGCTGATGCACACAGACACTGAAGTCAGAAGTTTCCAATTATTTTAAGTATCCAGTCTGGGATATCTTACACAACTAGTTTTCAAAAACACGACAGAGTTATTCTCTAAAGCAAAGCATCAACTGGCCTCACTCGTCGGTGCAGCTGCTCCCAGTATTGTGGCATGAGGTCAGCCCAGGTACACAGAAAATGAGGCACATACAATTAGAGATCCCTTGAGAAAAGTCTGGTGTAAGGAGCTTGCTAAACACCATGACAGGGCAGTAAAGAATTTAGTTCTCCAAGGTGAAAGACAATAGCTAGACAGTACTACCTCTCTTCATTGGCTGTAATTATAAGCTACATTCACTAATACCCTCTCGTTTCTGCGCTAATGTGGGGGTGAAGGCAGCAACAGCTTTATTAATGACGATGTTTGTCCATACCTGTTCTACGTCACAAGCCAAGATGTTCATTGGAAAAACAGTCAACTATCACATAGTGAAAGAACGCACCTAAATCTGCCACAGTACTTCTGCACTGAATTCAGGACTTGCAGTTTAGGGTCCTGCCTCCAAAACTACAAACCCTGGGAACTGACTGTCAGCTGCCAGCTAATCCTAGAGGTACTCGAGGTTTCATTATCACCTTCTCCTTCATCATTTTTAACTTCGGAGCTCCACAGGCATCTAGACCGAAGCACGGCAAGCCTTTACAGTCTGGGCAACTCAGCAACCAACCTGCGCTAAGGCTCTTGTCAGTCTGTAGAAGCCAGACATTTGTCTGCTGACATCTCCAAGGGCTTTGCCTCAGCCAGTGCTCTCAAAACACATTTAATATGCTCCAGAATTATCAGCTTCTCACAAAAAGCGATGCTACAGTCAGGAGGAGCTCCTTCTCTGGCTGATTTTAAAAGGTATTGACTCCTTTTTTTCTTTGTAAATAGCACATAGTTGCCTGTCTCCATGAGGTGGCTCTGAGCTGTGCATCCTAAACATATAAAAATACCTCATTTCGCTCATAACAATGCAGTTAAACTGCAGGAATTAAGATGCACCCCTGTTCCGGCCCATTCCTATTTCTTAGCTCCAGGCAACAAGATGCTAATTGGGCTGTTCAGCATGCAAACATTTTGAATCTCATTCCAAAGTACATGATGTTCTTATTGGGTGATTAATGAGAGGCCAGTGTCTCCGCTTCTGAGATTAATTCTTTATGTACATTCTCACTACTAGTGTAACATTCTTTTAATTTCTGTAGCACTGTCTGATAATTGGCTTCTTCTTGATCATTTTAATGGAAAACTTTTCAGCAAATCTAATGTCATGGGCTTAATAAGAATAATAACAAAATCCCATTTTCCTCAGTTTTCTCTGTAGCTCCATTTACTTTCATAAAAAGTTCAAATTCTTATATTAATCTCTTTCAGATGGCTGCTGCATGTTTGGAGAGTTCAATTTGCAATGGGGTCTTATGTTGTTTCTACACTCTTTTATCAACTGTGTATTTCTCTTTCAAGAGACTTCTTCCCATGCCTTTCAGTTCTAGCATCAGGTAAGCTTTACAATTGGTGGTGATGAACTGTTTCTCTGTCATAATTAAGTCTTCTGTACACTCAAAATAAATTGCAGTTATCTAGAAAATCTTAACAAGGGTTAAGAAGAGGTTTGCATGAATTGGTTCCTTAATGTCAGAATATCTCCGAGACTCTAAACCGAAACCAGTACTGCCGTATTACAACACATATATGCACACAGATATCCATATATCCAGCTTGCCCCGTGCACATAATGGAAGTTGATGCCTTGATGCTAGATGCCAATGCAGAGTTAAAATGCTAAAATATAAAGCCACCTTAACTTTTGAGTTAACTAAACTGCTCTGTTAGTTCTGTGTCATAACGTATGGGGATAGGAGATGAATTAAGATTGCTCAAGCAGCTCCAAGTGTGGCAGTACCTAACTGTTCAGTGCTTGACTTCACAGCCTTCATAATGGTTTTCAGTGTAGTTTCGCCTGTAATCTTCTAGCTTTTCAAAACGTAGTGACCTCATCCTCCACTGTTTTTCCATAGCATTATTTTGCTGCTTGCGTTGTCCCCATCCTGCTGATGAGCTGGCCAAGACTATGCATGGAACACTATCAAGGGAGCCCACAAGTACATATGGAGGGAGACCTTTTTCCCTCCATCCATAAATAAGAAGGGGGTGCTTTTCACAGATATTTGCCAGTAGCAGAGAATAGAATAGAAAATTTTAATTTTAAAACAAGCTTAAAAGCATGGCCAAATCTGAGTAGATTTTAATGGGATTGGCAAAAGCATACATCTGATACAATTATATTATTTTGCCAAACTTCAAGTCTTTGCTCCAAAGAAAGTGGACTATAGATGAAGAAATAATCCCAGAAAGGGTCATCACATTCATTTTTAGAGCAAAAAAATAAAAAGGTAATTCATTTTTTAACAAGGGAAAAACACAGCTTCACTTTCAGGAGTGGCTGCATTCTCAGTTCCATACCCACCCTTGCTCCACCTTCCTTTCGTGCTGCCCTGTACCAAAAAATCAGACAAATCTGGACACTCAGAATGCAAAAATGTCAGACCAGGGGTTAAAGCCGTGGAGTCATAAGCACTGGAAACCAAGACCTTACTTAAAGTAGTCCTTATAAGAAAACCTGTTAGAGAACAGTAAGAACTCCTGTAATTTAACTTTCACACTAAAAGAGATAAGAAATTTATCTAATTTTTTATTCTTGCTTTAGTCCTACCTCAGTCTGCAACAAATAGCTAGAGCTCAGATAAGGCTGAATACACAAAACATATGAAGTTAAGAATTAACACGGTAAGCAAAATGTAGCATTTTTCCCATACAGTGACACAAAGCTAACCTTAAATGTCTATGGTAATTTTCAGTGATCATAGCTTATTTCTGCTTGTATTTGAAATATTTTTTTCTGGATCAAATAATCATATATAGGTATATAAATATATTTATGCATATATAAAATTTACAAATCAGATGACTTAGTATTAGACTATTAACACAGAGGGTTAATCAAAACCTATAAGCTGATTCCTGTGTTTTTCATTAGTTCTTTTGCAATACAGTACTTTTTCTCATCTTTTCCAAAACTGAAATGACGTTCTCTCCAGCAAGCAATGTGCATAGTAATGTGTGAATTTTCCTCAGAAAAGATATTATTTGGGGGTCTCAGTATAATTGGTATATAGTTTACTACTTTGACCTAAGAATTTCCTTCCTGCACCATGGAGAAACATTGCAAGGATGAGGCCAAACACTTTTTTGATTGCCCTTTCATCTTGACAGACACAATGCAGAAGCGCATAAGTGGCACCTACTGAGAACAGTAATGGACTTATTTCCTGGATTTTCAATCTTGACAGAGCATTTGGAATCTGGATTCAGATGAAGACCATGAAAAATGCACAAATCCAGACATCTCACTCAGTAAGGTAATAATAATAATAAAGAAATCACTTGCCAGGCATCTTTTGAATAGTTTACCTGCATTTCTCACTTCAAAGAATTAAGGGTCTCATTTTAATAACTCTGACTGGGAAAAGGAGCCGCCTTATTATTGCAGGGTCTAGTTGTTAGGCTAACATCCCGAAGCTGAATCATGAAATATATTGAAATTGGCCAATATATTATCGCAAAGCCAGTAATTTGTAGTTGTCCTGGTTTTGTATACCTGCAGTGTTAAAGAGATGCCTACAGTTTTGCAGGGCAGGTTTGTGCCTGTATGGGTGGCTTTAATGAAAGAAAATTCACCTTCAAGTGATTGACTTCATAGTGAAGCTCCCTGTGAAAAGCATTCTGCTCAGTTCTGGAGAAAGACTGCCTGGATGGAGTAGCAACTGATGAGCTGAAGGCTGACAGGGAGAGGGAACCCCTCATTCACAGTTGTTTCCTCTTGTATCCATCCCAAGCTTGAGAGGTTTTGTTTTGGCACAAGATGATAATCACTATGAGAATGAGAGGTTCACAGGCAGAGCTGGGTAGTGTGGAAGGAATATGTGACATAAGACAAGATAGAGGGAGAATGACGTCTGGCATCACAGTTGGTGGATAATTTGTTTAAAGATGGCACCATTGACAATCTTGGAAGCCCCTGTACTGATGTTTTGATGTAACCCTTTTGGTAGCTGCCTCAGGATAAGTGGCAGGAATGAAAGCAGCCTGTGTGCAAATGGGAGCAGGGAATAGGTTCAAGCCGAATGCAGTCATGAACCATGGGCACACCTGTATGTAGGGCCACATAATAAATCCAGGTCTACAGCTGGAAAAAGACTTTTAGCTCACCCATTAACCTTTTCCCCTATTCCTCCACCACTGGATCTGCTATTCACATTTCTAAGCTAGCCCTCCAAGGACCCTAAATCTTCTGCGTGAGTCAGGGAATCAGAAGAGCACTGGGTACTGTGGTACTGGGGTAGGAACACAACCAGTGATGGTACCATAACATAAGGTCAAGAGAAAGGGAGCCAAAGCCCTGGAGGTTTCCCAATAACCCTATTGACAACCAAGATGGCAGAGCAGAATGATGTTCCTGGAATATACTGGGATCAGTCCTGAGGGAGTCACCTCTACAGTTCCACAGTGCTCTGGTAGGGGCCAAGCAGGAATAAAAATCAGGTCCAGATCATTTCATGTCATTAAGTTGTTCTCACCTTTGATTATCTTTTAGCATAACAGATGGTGTGATCTTTTCCTGCATTCAGTTTGACTGAGGAAGAAATTTTAGGTGTGTGCAGAGTCTACTGTTTATAATTTAATTTATATTGTGTACATAAGCAGCAATGTTTAAATAAAGCCTGGGTTATGCAAAATTGTCAGGACTGTTTTGGTGCAGCCATCTAGTGAAATGCTGGATGAAATTTTCCTTCTTTGGAGATAAGAATGGTAGCACTGTTGCAAGTACTTTGATAAAGGTTTGCTTAAAATAAAATCATGAGACAGGCATGTGAAATTTGTAACGTAGTTATAGAGATTGAGGAAAATTACAAAATGTGCTAAGTGTAATCATAAGAATGTAAGTATTGTTGACAGTCAGTTAACCATAGAACTTTAAGACAGACTTGTTAATTATAGTGGTTTGTTTTAAGAAATCATTATGGACCTTAGTTCTGTTACTTAGAAACCCTACTTTGATCAAAGTTCCAGTTAATGGATTATGTAAGATCAACCAAAGATTGTTGTAACCTAAGAATATTAATAAGGTGGTATTAAAAGACCAATCATTGAGAAGGTGAAATTAGGAATTAACCTAGAATGTACTTTTGTATAATCTATGATGGCGAGAATTGTACTGCGCAGAATCACCTGAGAGAGGTCAAGAAGCGGACAAGTGAGGAAGACTATGGAAGACCACCAGAGGGCTTCTGAGGACCACCAGAGACCATCAATGCACCTGCGTAAAGGGCATTGGCATATGCTAATAGTTTCCCAGAAAACTAATGAATATGTATGACATTTCTCAGAAATTTAATCAATATGTATAACAAGTGTGTATTTAACCTGCACAGTAAGACTAGCCAGGTGCACACAATAGGTGGAGCAATCCCCCGTGTGCCAGGGCTGCAATAAAGGAGTGCGGGCTTCTTAACTTCTCGTTGTTGAGTTTATTCCAGATTTTGGCAACAGCACCTTGGCATGCTTAATGTCCATGTAAAATACAGGTATTATTATATCAGCTTTCAAGATTTCCTTTATAACGAAAAAATTTTCCTGTGTCATTCTGCCTGAATTCAAGTGAGTAAAGTAGCCTGGGTCTGGTGTGGGAAGAGAAGAAAGGGAAAAAGCATTGAAGCTATGCTTTTGTGGTGGTCACAGCTGAAATTTTGCCAGCTGAACTTTTGAAAGATGGCATACACACTGGTTGAAATTTCAGAAGATATATTAGACTGAACAACCTTATTTTTCCCATTTCTAACTTCAGTGATTTTGTGAAAACCAAACAACAAACAAAACAAAAAAGCATATAAATAATGGATGCTCAGAGCACCAGTGACTCATGTAGAGTTGGAAGAATTATTCATAGTAAATAAATTATAAGATAATTTTTTCCTTTTTCTGTTGGCAAATTGTCTGTGAACAGTTCATAATTTTCTCAGATTTATTTATCTGAAATTAATCAATTAATTATTCATGTGATTCATTCATGGCTGTATCTTATTCTGAAAAAATTATTTGGAAATCTGTAATAATAGGGAATTACAGGGTCATGATTGCCCAAATATTTCACTGAATTTATTTCTGCTTTAGGTCAGCTGAGTGAAATTTCAGCTCCAGTTTCACAATATTCATGTCTCTGAATTTTATAATCCTTTGACAATAATATTCTTAAATATTTGCTTGTAAGTTCTGTATATCAGTGAACATTCCTATTAGTAAATCTCTCTGTTAAAACTATTTGTACAAATTAAACAAAATGAGTGAAATAAAGAGACTAAGTATTGAAGGAATATTTTTCAGGAAATAATGCTGAGCTGGAATTTTAGTGACAGTGATTTTTTTTGTAAGATTTGTTCATTGCTGATACACAAGCATGCACTTACTAAATGGTATTAACATTTGGCAAGGCAGCAAATGTGTTGGTTATGCTGTGACTCATGATGGGAAGAGGAATATTACAAAGCTAAGGGATCAACAGAATGATGCTTCAATTCATTAGTCCATTGGTGATAATCTGAGATGCTGAGTACCAGAACTCCCTGACTGACATTCAAAATTTATTGAAAGGCATGCTGAAGTCAAAAAAGGTACAAGAAAGAGCAAGGAAAATGGCTAGAGGAATAAAGCAGTTGCACTGAGAGAAAAAAAAGAAACAACTGCAAAAGATGGGACTTCATTTTGGAGAGGAGAAGGTTAAGGGGAAATACAAATGAAGGTTATAAAATCATTATGATGATGGAGTAAGAGCAGAGAGAATTGTTATTTAGCAAATTCCCAAAATCTAGAATTTCAGAGCTCTCACTGAATCTAGTAGGAGATCACCTAACACAGATGGAAGAAATTAATTTCCTTTACTGAACAGGTAGCTAACTTTTGAAATGTGTTGTCACAGGAGATTGTGCAGACGGATAGTATCACTGTTTCAAAAAGAGGTTAGACAAACTCAGAGACGCAGTTCCGTAAATGGATACCAGAGAAAGTATGCAGGGATATAGACTCTATCCCATATCCATATGTATCACGTACCTGATGGCTGTGCATCCCAGGAGAGGAAAAAGGCAGGTGGTCACACTCATATGTTCAGGCTAAATCATGTTCTTGTAGCATCCGAAACTTTTCGAGTATGCCCACTTTCAGCCTGTACATTTCTGCTCAAAATTAACATTGGTTCCCTGTGTATCATCAATCAGTTTCTTGTGATAAGGTAGCATGAGGCAGAAGTTATTAAAGTTTCAGCACCTTCACAGAGCAGGGCAAACCCTTATATCTGCATACATTCCTTAAAGATCCTGTAGGGATTTACTGGGGCATTTTCTGTACAGTTTCACAGTCTCACAAGACTCATGATCTCTAGTTGTTAAGCCTGCTCTTTGTGAAAGAAGAAGTATTAATTTTGTTCGGTGAGCAGTTTCTGTCTTTAGGGACTGCTTCATTCTGTGTTTTATCTGCTGGACGTGGGAACTGCACATAAACAAGTCCGAACCAGTGTTCGTGCACTGATGTGGCTCCGTCCGAGGTAGCAATGAGAGCATAGCAGAGGAATTCTGTCTGAATGAACCACATTCTGCCAGACAATATGAGTATGTAACTTTGAAATATACCTTAAAACCATGGTCAGCTCACCTGGAAGTTCCTTAGGAAAAAAAAATGTGTGGACAAAAGCAATAGTACAAACATTTTTTTAAGATCACAAGGGTCAGAGCAAGCTCAGTTATGCAAGTATGTTTAAAGAAAAAAGTCCTTCCAGGCTCCATAGCTGACATTCTCTCCCATGGCTAACAGAAAGAGAGAAAAGAGACTGTTTTCCTTTCATGCCCTATACTTTCTTCATCACAACATAATCAGGAAAAACAGGGAATGCCAGACAATTTTCTGCCACCCATTTCTCTCATGGTAGCAGAGGAAAATAAAAGTGACTCCTGAAGTCTCACCCATCCTCAAATCTCTAACTTATCAAAGGAACACAGAATTCACAAATTCACATACTTCTGAACAAAACAGCTAAAAAAACCCCCTTATTTTCTACTTTACCTAACAGTGAGGAGCTAATTACACTGTTCTGTTTTTTTGCCTGTAAAAAGTACTAATGACTTTGCTACTCAGACGGCAAGAAAAACAAAGTCCCCTTTCCCTCCTTAGCTGTGTGTAATATTATCATGTCTCTGGCCATGAAGGCCTGAATGCAAGCCTGCGACAGCAACACTTCAGCACAATTCATGCAGTTACATAGATTTACTTTCTTGTCAGAGAGATGCTTTCAGTTTAAGGCGTACATTTAGGCTATGAAGCAACTGAGATGATCTCTCTGTGTTTATATTTCTTCAGAGAGACACTATAACAAACTTTCAATACAGAGGTCAAACATCAAAGGCAGTTACAGGTTGTTGGCATTCATTTGTCTTCTGGGTACAAAAGAGAGCACTTACTCACTTTGAACATGGAAGAGCTGAAGCAGACTTTAAATCAGCGTATGTTAGAGGTTAGTTCAAAGAGCATGGAGTATAGCACCATACTACTGGTCTATAAATGGAAGGAAACACATTGGGACAGAAAAAAAGTAAGGAAAAAATCCCCACATGGTGTCTGAAGATATACTGTTACAAGTGAGAGAAGAAAAATTTTAAAAGGATGAAAACTTTTACTGAAACTGTCAATAAACATATATAGTGCAGATTAAATTGTGACCTTGTGTAAAATATTAGCTGATTTAACACCAAACCTTTCTATAATTGTGCTAACAGGCGAAGAAAAAGAATGAAGTAGATCCTTGCAATGTCTCTTCCTCTCCAGGCACTTGCTTACTCATCACTATCAAAAGGGCTCCAGGCAGAGCAATAGAAGCAGAACTGCAGTTACCTGGGAAAGTAGTTCCAAAACCTGAATCATCCTCTAGAATTTGGGTGCCTTTCAGGTTTGGTGAAAACTGAAGAGGGTTTTCAGCATGGCTTGACTTAATTTTAGAATGAGATTTCAAAATTCTGATTGAGCTCTTTTCTAATTAAATGCCTAAATTCCATTTTGGGTCTAGGACAAAAAGTTTTCAGATGCTTCCTTTGTTTCTCTGTTGTTCTCTGTTCCTCTCAAGTTGACATATGATGTACTTCTAGTTCTAGAAGTTATGTACTTTTTTTGGAGGTAAAAAAGGTGCTTGAATTTTTATTTCAATGAAATTTAGATAAATATTTTCTTCTGACCTTAAAGTCTAATAGCATCTGTATATTCATGGCTCTACAGTTGCACCTGTAGAAATCTTTCAGGCCATAATCAGGTTCTTCTTTGAGAAATCTTGCAATTTATTACAGAAATCTTAAATTCTAAGCTTCACCAAGAAAATCCCAATGTTAACAATTTATTCACTAATGACAGATTAAGCCCCATATAAGGAGTAAGGTTCTGTGTAGTACCTGCAGTTCAATTATACTTGTTTTCAGAACTAAAGTGTTACTTTTGAGTGATACATCATCTATGAATACATCCTTTGCTCATGGCTGCATTCACCTTTGAAGAATATGAAAACTTCTGTTATCAGACCAAATAGAATCATAGAATAGTTTGGGTTGGAATGGTCCTTTAAAGGTCACCCAGTCCAACCCCCCTGCAATGAGCAGGGACATCTTCAACTAGATCAGG
>JANZLQ010000050.1:13856133-13891655 GCA_026212715.1 Elanus axillaris
AACGGGGGGGAGTGGGGGTGGGAGGAATCGCTGCTTGGGGACTAACTGGGCGTTGATCGGCAGGTGGTGAGCAATTGCACTGTGCATCACTTGGATATTCCAATCCTTTTATTATTACTATTGTCATTTTGTTAGTGTTATCATTATCATTATTAGTTTCTTCTTTTCTGTTCTATTAAACTGTTCTTATCTCCACCTACAGGTTTTACCTTTTTCCTTCTGATTCTCTCCCCCATCCCACTGTGGGGGGTGGGGGGGGAGAGTGAGCAGCTACGTGGTGTTTAGTTGCTGGGTGGGGTTAAACCACAATAGCTATCATGAATGAGGCTACTATACGTGAATTTGTAAAGTGGAGGAGCTTCATCATGACAGTGTTCTTAGGTTAGCCAATGGACCAAAATATGAAATGAAAGGTGCCTAAGCCAGAAAGTTGTCGAGAGCTTGAAGCTGAAGGTATGAAATCATAAAAGCAACTTCTTCTGTAAAGTTTGACACCCAGCTCCAGGAATGGAATTTGCAAGGCCAAATTAAGTATTTGAAACTCCTAAATATATTAATTAATTAGACAAAGTGAAGTGAATGGATTGGGATTCATAGTAAACAGCATGTTGAGCACAAAGGTATTTAAACTAGCTAATAAGAAACAACAAAAGAAGGATCTGTTTAAAACTCTGCCTCCTTCATGGAAGCCCATATCACTGACTTGTCACCCAGCCAATTTTTGCACAGCAGCTCACTGGCTCAAGGTCTTGCCTATGAAATGGAATACTTCCTCAGCCAGTGAGAGGTTTTTACACATTTATCTACATTATGCACATATATAGGAATAACCCCACCATGAGCTAATCTGGTGTTATGGATAAAAAATTTCCCTCATTAGTGAAATACCCTGCAATTCTTAATGCAAATTTCATAAGGGAAGAAAGTAAGACAAATAAACATGACGTGACTTAGTAAGCAGTAAGTTGGTTCAAAAAGCAATTTTTAAGTATTATGAAACATATAACAAAATTAATTGCCTTCATTTAGAAATGTTAGGGTCTGACATGCCCTTGTACATTGGTTCATTTGGTCCTGTAGTCACATGAATAGTGAGACAATTTCTTCACAAGGTTACCATCTGCACTCAGCCTCAAAGGAGCACTTCTCAGTGCTAGAGAGGACAGTACAGTAGCCAACATAGCAGAAGAAACCACAGTATAAACACTAAAAGAAAAGTCACAAGCAGGAGTACGTATGTATTTGAAACAAAACACCTATGGTGGAGAATTTACTTGCACAAAGAGAATATGTAAAGTGGGTGAATGGAATTGAAAAGGATTACAGTTTGCCAGGGTGCCAAGGGAAGAATATTAGTTTGTGAAACATCTCAAGTCCTATAGGGCTAGGATCATAACAACCAAAGAGGATTTTAATGTCATGCTTCAGGGAATAAAGAAGTTAGACCAGTTGTCCCAAGATAATTCATCTCACAGGAGAAACCACTGCATACTATGATTGAGGATGGAAACGAAGTTTAATAGGCTCACAGCTCTGGAAATTATAGCATGAGAAGAGAAAAAAAGGGAGTAAGTCTATAAACTGGTCACTGTAGGTGAAAAAAAAACAGGTCTCACATTTATACATGGACCTGAATTAAAGAGAAGAAATATTTGTCATTGTCTTAAAGCAGGAAGGGAAAGGGAAATTGTGGGAGAAATGGTTGACATCACTTGTTTTTCTAAGTTTGATTAATCAGGGGGGTTCAACTAGAGTGCTTAAAAAATGGGACACCTGTTCAACATTGCCGTGAAAAACACCATTTCTTTAAAAAGATTTCTATACAGCACCAATGACATTTCACAGGAAAATACAATGTTTGCTGCTCTATATTAAGGTCTACACAAATGACATCTTAATTTGGGAAAAGTGGTGGAAGGCTGAGACGGGTGACAAAGACAGCTTTGCAGAGAGCAAGAGCAGTTGCGTCAAGAAGTCTGAGTAATAGAAGTAACATTTCAGGAAGAGAAGTGACTATATTAAACACTATGGGCAGTTCACAACCTAGTCTCGGCCAACCCCCAAAACTGTCCTCCAGCAATTATGAAAGGGTCTTGCAGACTCATGAAAATCAAAGCAGCACATATGTAAGGAGAGTACAGGCACATCAC
Organism: Elanus axillaris; assembly: GCA_026212715.1. Classification (NCBI taxonomy): domain Eukaryota; kingdom Metazoa; phylum Chordata; class Aves; order Accipitriformes; family Accipitridae; genus Elanus; species Elanus axillaris. Next base: position 13,858,284 of record JANZLQ010000050.1, read on the forward strand.
AAATAAGTTTTCACTGTCTTACAATATGGTACTGGATCAAAAGAAGAAACCCACAGGCCCCTGGACTAGCTTAGGACATCTGTAATCCTAGTATTTAATTCCTTTGTTTAACAGTCTGGTTATACATATTTGAAGCATTCCAGTATCCTAATACAGCTTGTAAACTGTTATTATTTTTGTACTTGATTAGGAATAGAAGATGTGAAAGACTGGACCTTTAAGAGGTTTTAGCAGGAAGTTGGAGCTGACTATTATCTCATGCTGAGAATCCTGGTATATAACATTGATTGGTTAAAAAAAAAAGACCCTGTCAGCCTCTTTGGCTAAGAATGATTTCCAAACAAACATAGCTTTCCCATGTGAGGTGATGGTTTAAAAATAGGAATATATATTTAACACATACAGTTTTCTATGAGTGAAGCAATGACATCAAACACAGTTGTTGGCTTATTTAAAATTGACTTCTTAACATGGACTCTCCACTCAGTATGACAGAACAGAGTTAAGAGCTGAGCAGTAAAATTCAAAAATTTTCCATGTATACAAAAAAAAAAAAAAGGTAGGTTGAACCATTCCCAAAATTAAACTCATAATAATTCTGAGCAAATGACTGCTTTTAACAGTTATTTACTATATTTTATAGCACAATGTTAACCTAAGCCATAAAACATAATGACTTGGACTGCAAAAGTGGCAGCACGTTTTAATTTTCATTCCAAAAATACTAATACATACTGGTTTTAACTTTTGCTTTAGTGCTTTGTATTTAATGCACAGGAATTTGTTGTAAATTGCTATAAAAATAGGAATTAATTTCTAAAGCAAAATAAAAACAAATTATTTCCTTCTGACCCCCTCAACCATCTCCTGGACTCATAAAATAGTTTCTTTTATTGAACTACTCATGAAAAATGTAGTCTTTTTCCAAAGTAAAGTTCTCTGCAGTGATGTGCCAAGTGATCTGATCATAATGAGGGAGCTGGGTAATCATGGAGTTTGTTTTCCATCTACTTCATAATTACACTGCTTATAGTTCATGGTTTTAGCCTGCAGCTACCATGAAACCTTTTTCAGCGTGTCTGACAGCCAAATCAGTTTTTCTGTCCTTGGTCTCCACAGCAGCAGTGGTTGGTTGTGGCCTTTCTGATGGGTAGCTAAGTGGTCTCAGGCATAACACCTTGTGCCTAATTGAAGCTAAAGTACTGTACAAGGTGAAAATCAATGTGCGGAGGGGAGAGAGAGCAGTAGAAGCTGTCAAATACCATTTCTGACAAGCACTTTTGGCTGTAAAGGAAACACAGGCCTCTCATAAGATGGAAAATTGTGGTCCCAAGTCTTTGTTTATTAGGTGTTCTTAGTCTCACCCCCTAGGAAAATTAACTAATTGAGGCAGTTTGTTTATTTTTAACAATGAGCAGAATCACCTGAAAATTTGATGATGACAGTGGCCTTTACTCAGAGATCTGCTGAGAAAAGAATAAAGCAAGATGGAAACTCTTATGGAAAACAAATCTAATGAGGTAAAAACTGAGTTCTGAAAAGTTAGCTATTGCTTTAAAAATTATATCAAGGGCACAAATGTAAATTACATTGTGGCAGATGAAAGACAGAAAGTGAAATGAGTGACAACGAGTTTTTCAGTCACTTAAAATTTAAGAATGAAGAATAAAGAAATAGAAGCTAGGTAATTTAGGAAGGAGCTTAAAAGAAGAGTTGGAGCATGAGGAAAAGAATAGAAGAGCCAGGGCTCAATACAAGCGACTGCTGGCAAGAGACATAAGTAGTAAGAACACCACCAGCAAAAGGGCTGGCCGCTTCTCAAGGGAGCAGGAAGCTATCAACATACGACATCAAGAAAGTAAAGTAAATTTAATGTCTTTTTTGCCCCAGTCTTCACTAAAAAGGTCAAGTTCAGTCAAACAGGCAATGCAGTTAATGCTCATGAGAAAAGGATAAGGAGTCAGGCTACAGGATAAGAACAAACCTGAGATTACTAAAATTTTTTACACAATTTTAAGTCAGCTGGACATGCCCATCTCCACTCCAAGACAGGTAAAGACATAATTTCACTAATGTCAGAGTCATCGGAAGTCCTTCTGGAAAACTTGTGACAATAAGCGAAGTTCCAGAAGACTAACAGTATCCACCTTTAAAAATGCAGGAGGAAAATAGGAATTACAAGCAGTTAGTTTAACTTCAAATGAATTACAAAATTTGCAGAAAGAGGGAAGACAGTATGGACACAAACAAAAGCCAACACATTAGTCAAACATATCTCATTTGCTTCTACAAGATGAGGAGTCTTTAAGTGTGGATGCGCTACAATGTCTTGATGTCAATGAATTACATACAGTTGTAAGACAGCAAACCAGGCACCAGAGTGTGCTGAAATATTTTGAAAAATTGTATTTTCACTAGTGAATCAGAAGACAGATATTGTCAATTTCCAAAAGGCAAACAGCAGACTGGGAGGGGTAAGTAGGTGTCCTTTCTCAGAACATGCAAGGCCTCAGCCCAAGTGGTCTCTTGCACCCCATATGGAGCAATGCTCAAACAAGGCTTATAAGGAGAAGGCAATGAAGTACCAGGTCAGAGAGATGGCACTTAAAAAGAATTTTTGAAACATTGGGGTTGTTTAGTTTGAAGAAGATAACAGAGTAATAAGTATCTGATGTGAAAATGTGACTGAGAAGAGCAAACGAGTAAGTTGTTCTCCACACTGAGTGTGGGTAGGGAAGAAATAAAGGCTTTAAACTGGGAGAAGAAATCAATCTCTAGACTAGGAATAAAACTTCCTAGTGGGAAGACCATGTAAGAGCAGGAATTGGTTTCCCAGAAAGACAGTAGAAATATTAGTTTTTAAAAGCAGATTAGGTAAACATTTTCAACACCATAAATGAAGTTAACCCAACCTGAAATCAAGGAAATGGACTGGATAGCCTCAATTTCCTAGTACATCTAGCTGCCCAACTGCTGCAGGGAGAGCAGGAGCAAAAGACAAAAACAGTTCAAGGTGGAAGACCTTACAGAATTAGAAGACTGGGTACAAGTCATCACTGTGCAAAAAAGTGAATACCAGCTCTGTGTAACATGAAGATTTCCCTAAAGTCCCACAGATTGAGTGGTGCTTAAGTGCTCTACTGGAATTACACTGCCCTTCAGAACGGGAACTTTCCTCCCTCTTCCAAAACAAAGTGAACCAAAACCTCTGAACTGCTTGCATTATTTTAATTTCATCTTGTTTACTATGGTACTGCCATGAACTAACCAAAACCAAAGCCCTGCTATATTAGATATTGTATAAGTACAGAAGAGTGCACAGCTCCTGCATCAGAGAGCTTACAACATCTTCTTCCCGCTTTCCTAATGATAATTCTCATCTACATGAAGGTGGAATTTTATCTTTGTAATCCCTGAAGATATGTAAACATGTGTTTCTACCAGTAAAGATACATTACTTTATATCGGAGATCTCAAGGAAGTTTGGTTATCACTCTAATTTTCAGGGTTTAGTGTTTTCCACAAAGAGCATTCTGAAAGTTGAACTGTTGAAGACCATTTTCAATAGGTCAGCTTTGGAGTGTTTCAAGGTTTGGGGTATTACTATTTTAACCGTTTTCTCTATATAAGAAGTCTTTGCACTTGGAAAAAAAAAATTCTAGTAATTTGCAGTTACCAGTACTTCAGAACAGCAGTACAACAGCTGTATCACACTAGAAATTGTTGCCTGTCATTTCTGAATTACATAACCTGTATCTTCTCTTTCCAGTCTGAATCTGATTTTCTAAGCCAATACGGTTTTAATCTGTTCCAAATGTCATTCATGTCTATTGTCAAACATTCCATATCTTTAATTTGAGCTAAAGAAAACAACCACTCACATGAAGAACATATTGCATGAAATGACTGTATGGGTTTTGACTGTCTTAAACTTAATTGTTTTATCTTGATGTTTTCCAAAACTGTCCACATACTTTCAAATTATTGGAGTGGTTTTGCTAAATTGTTAGCATTTTAAAGTATATTCTTTCAACATAGCTTTGCTGGAGCATGGAGGAAATGAAAGCAACATTACAGCGTAGAGAAATGAGGCTCATGTGATAGAATGTATTTGCAGTGTGAATGAAACAAATATGCAAATATTGTGTGGCTTTTTCTAGAGAATCCATCACAAAACAATATTATGTACATGACTTTTGTCTCATAATATATGAGAAAATGTGTCTTTAAAAAAAAAAAGTAACTATTGCTATGGGATTTCTGTTATAAATGCCATTGTATTAATCCCAAAGGGTTTTTCTCACTGTGTACATTGTCTGTTTGAGTAACTATGTTGTGATCTTCCTTTTCCTGTTTCTTCAAAGAAGTAATGATTTATGACATCTGAAAGTCATTGTTGATCTAACCTCCAAATTATATAGTTTGTTTTAAAATAATTCTTAGCATTTTCCCATTACAGACAATGAATAATTTAAGCTATTACTAATCAAAGAAGATTATAGGTTTTCCTGTTAAATTGACAATTTAATTCTTTTACGGTGTGTTGTAGCTGCATTTACTGTATTTATTGATGTATGAACTTTATGTTGTTTTCTCTTACCCTTTTCTCCATCCCCTTTGTAATCGGCATTCTCAATTTCTGCAATATTATAAATAGCTATTTTCTGTTTGTCGAGCTTTGTTTGTGATTATTCTTCTCTCAGTCTTAACATTTTCCTTGATGACTTTTCTTCTCATAATAGAGGTTTAAAGATCAATGTATTTATTCTGGGTCCAGTTATTTGGCTTTATGCATAAGCATACTGTCCTTACTTTTAGTGGGGCAGTTAATGAACCTAATCCACCATGCTGCTTACAACTACACTTGTTTTAACCTGCTTTATTGAGTAAGGATGGACTGAAGCATTTGTGCAAAGTTGGCTGTGTGCTTTAGTGATTTACTGAAGCAGTCTGTGTGTGCAAAATTAACTCTATGTGTAACTGTTTGCAAGAGAAAATCTTAGTTTTCCACTGTGACATCTATGCAACTAAATCCATGATACTACTAAAAAAGCCACAATGGAAGATATCTGGATTCATGCAATGCTTGAATTAAACTCACTAATACATCAGGGTCATGGAAGCTTCTCCTTGGCCTGCTTATAAGTATTAGTAACAATATGTACATAAAAATACAAAATGTATATGACATTAATGTTATGTATTTGATAGCGTATGAATATAGACAGTAACAATGTAGCTGCAATAAAAATAAATTCTGAAGTAAAGCTTGGTATTTTAGAAAAAATATTTCAAATGGAATTTCAAATGAAAATGTTTTAATTTCCACATTCAACACTGTAAAAAAACAGAAAATATTTCAGAATTTTTCATTGAATTTGACTGACAGGTTAATTTTAAGGCTTGTATCTTAATGGGTTCATTAGATTACAATGATCCCATTAATCCATGTAATTCATTTACAAAGCTGAAAAACTGACCAAGGCTTGGTCTTATGGAAAGGAGGTAGCAGTTTTCCCTCATTTGATTTAATCATTTCTAATATATTTTTTAAATCCCACCATATATTATGTATTATATAGTATAATATATAAATTTTTAGTTTGCAATAGTTGTAGATTTAAATGTATATTTTATTTATTTGCAAGATTTATGTTTTATTTTGCAATTGGGGAAATATATATTTGTGCACTGTTTCCCCTTGCTTTAGGTATTCTTCAAAGATACTACAGTGAAGTGACATGGCACAAAATCTGTTTGCACATTATAACAATTAAAAATGATACAATATTGTTGCTTCCTTTATGCAAATGAGACATGAAATAGCCTTGAGATGATTTAGATACACCCATAAATCAGAAAAGCTAAACAAAGTAAGCTTTGCTTTGCACAGATGTGACAGCCAGATGTGGCTCTGCTTTTTATTTCATAGCTGTAATCTGTACTGGATTTAAGTTATTTCCTGAAAAACAAGGCATGCACTCAAAGCTGAAACATCACTAGTAGCTTCAGATCAGTACTTGTTTTTAGCAGGGATCATTTCTCTGGATTCTTTTTCTCTGGGGAAGAGATGGAATAGAAATTGTTGTTTCAGGGCTGTCTCTTAAGAGTTCTTAAGAGAGGACAGTAGATTTCATGGCATTCAGATAGTGGGATCATTCTTTAGATTTCTGTTTGTTTAAAAGATTCATTTGAATTATTAAATAGATTTTGACAAGGGGCACAAAATGTTTTCACTCTAACAGGTTCGTTTCTGTACCACATTAATTTATTGTTCTTTTAAGCCGTAATTAATATATAGCCCAGGATGGTTATGTGTTACTGTAGAGAAAGTGTATTACTAGCAGGCCTTTTTGGTGAAACAGGAAGCTTTCACGGGTTTCAGTTTTCATGTTTTTCACTCCATACAGTTGGTAATGCCTTCTCCAGAATTAAGAGACCAAGCTTTGTCCTTGGCATGCACGCTCTTCCAATTAAAGGTAATGAGTGAAATTTTGTCCTCAGTTATGTGGGCACGACTTTCAACAACTTCATGCCAATTTCTATAGAAATGATGAGCACAGAATCTAAAACTGTGGCTGTGATTGCCTGCATGAGGTGCAGGAAAAGTGCTGTCACATCTCTGTGTGCTGTACAGTCCCTATTCCCGTTGCCTTGATAATGAATACTCTATATCTAATCCCTTGTTAATGGGTGCTCTGAATCTAACATGTGCCTACTCTAAATGAGTAAAAAACACCTAGGTGCTTAACATTGGGAACCCAAGACACTGATGCTTTCACAGTCAAAACCGTAGGCAAACACCTTCCGCCTGCAGATGGATGAGGCGGAAAGATAACCTTAAGATATACAGTGCGCCAAGTTTGTTTAGGCTTTCTTATTCAGCGGCATTCTATGGGCTTTTCCTCTCTCCAGACACTGCTTTTTCTTGATTGCCTGGCAGCTACTAGGCAGTCCTCACCTCTCAACCTCCCGGCTCTGTCTTGCTGTAACACTGTGTGCTCCAAGACGATGGGTAAATGGCTGTATCAAACTGGATTCTGCTCGTCAGGGCTTAGGCACTCTGGAGATCCTCTCTCTTCTGACAGCACACAACCAGCTTTATAGAGTTAGTTGACTGAAAAATACTTGTTCTAGTCCCTTTTTTCATATATGGTATGTTCTAAACAAAAGGTCTGCTTGTGGTACTTTTTTTGTTGATTTTCAAGGCTTACTTTAACTGTAGCTAATACAAGTGATACAGGCTTTGATTCTTTTTAGGGGTTTATGACTCCTAGTAATTTATATGGAAGCATTTTGCTGGTTAGGAATAGGATCAGTTCTCTTTGCCCCTGTATAAATACATAATCTTGAGAGAACACACAGTTGCTATCGGCCAGACCAAGGATATGAAGATGTGGTTTGATGTCCTTCCATTAGAAAGTAACATGGGCATGAAGTGTGATTGTCCAGCTGTCCCAGAGTCCTCTGTGCTCAGATTATCTGGCTGTGATTTTGGACATGGTCATGGACTAAAAACTGATAGCTTTATTGCAGCTTCTTCAGTTGCAGTATTCAGCATATTAAACTTACTTTAAGGGCCAAGGTCTTTCCAGGGTAGGTCTCTTTCCTTTTTTTTTTTTTTCATTTCATCATTTGATGAACCTTGAGGCTGGTCAGCTATTTACATCATCTGTATTTCATAGTTAGTTTTTGTTAGGTATTCTTATCTTGTGTAGTGTGGGTAGTTCCTGCTAATCTAGAAAAGAGAATAAAAATAGATGTAATTTACTTATTTAGGGAGGCAGGAGGTTAGTGAGTAAAGCAATGTTGGCATGGAATGGTGCTCAAGTGTAATGACTCGGTGTTAATTTAAAACCAGATTTAGAGAGCGGCCAGATTACAATTTATAATGTGTCTAAACATATTGGCCTGGAATTTTATACTACTCTTGCTGTGCTTTTACAAGAAGCGGTTCACCCTGGAACCTGGTAAAAGGGCAGTCGATGATTGTACCCCATCTAGGATGGTTCCCTGGTAAACAAGTGTCTATTAGTTTGTCATGACAAGGACTACATGCCTTTTTTTTTTCAGTCTGTTTATTAAATTTATAAACCTAGGTTAATTTAGGTCTCACATAAACAAGCTAACAGAAATACAACTGGAGACTTCCCTTTGTGATAGCCCTACTTGGTATTACTGCTTTTTAGTTCAGTCCAGCACTTGCATTCATTTCCACTATGGTGACCAATCCCTTAGTTCATCATCCCATAAATCAAAAATATAAAACTTTTTTATATATTTCAACACCAAAAATTCAGGCTGTTTTTACAAATGGCAGTCCTGGATGCCACAGAATATTTTGGTCTTGGGAATATTTTGGTCTTGGGTTTATGCTCAAAACACAGAATTTCAAATTACAGACTTCAGAGGAAGATCTGACTGGCTAGAAAAAGGTGTACTTTAAACACAGAATGTGGTTGTTTTAAGTCACAGTATTTTTGAGAAAGACTACATGAGCGCTCTGTAGATGTCTTTATAATGAGCTTCCACATTAATTTTAAGAAATCAGTATGATGTGCTGCTTGCAGATTATAATGTAATTCTGTAATACAAATTAGATCAGCTTTGAATGTCTTTGAAATGTAGTGTGTTAAAAATGGTATGTACAGGTTAAAAGATACAGATTCAGAACACCAGGATTTACATGAAATTATCACACATGCTTTGATAGAGTCCTAGACTGATTCAAAAGAGCAAGTTTCATATGAAGCTGTCTCATTTTCTTTGATAGCTACCTTGATCTTTATGCAGTCATCTATTAATTATATTACAGATAAGGTAAATAAAAGTGTTGAAATATTGAGATCACAGCCTCCTTTTTTCTTGTGAAGACTAAAGGTATGCTTCTATGAAGTCAGTGAGCAACGAGGGATGATAAAGGTATTCTTTAGCTGTCAGACAGTATTTATTTTGACACGTGACTGAAAGATCTAGAGTTCAATAGCTAAGAGCAGAACTGAAAGGGTAAAACTTATATGTGATCTAGACCAAAGGTGCTGTAAGACAGTCTACGAATTTTCCAGGGCCCATGCACTGGATAACGCTATGAAGGTTTTTCTGGTGGAATTATACTTAGTTTAGTTCTCAGAAGATTGCGCAGTGAGCCTGGTCCTGCCATGTGCTGATCGCACCATACAACTGCCACCAGCCTCACGGCACGTTCAAGCCTGTTGCCTTCCAGGTTTGTCTCTCTGATTTCCTTACACGAGCAGCTTGTAGGCTTTAACCCTGTTAGCTCTAGAGGAGCCCATCATGGTTATTACAGACTAAACAGAGGAAATTTGCTTATTTTATCAGCATTCAGGGTTTAGCAGTGTGGGGTTTGAATGTAGCAATTTTTCAACTTTTTTTTCAAGGCAGCAACATTTAGCTAATAAGCTACAGTGTCATAGTTACACAGTTGTAGCTGCAGAGTACTCTGGCTGGAGAAACTGGCTTATCTGCTTACTCTTTAATTCAGAACTTTCCAAAAGCAAAGTCCTTTGCTCTCAGTAAGCCTAAATAGAAATGTCTAAACTATAAAAGGTATTTAACTCAGTAGTGATGGAATTTTCAGCTGAACTAAATGCATTTACTCACTTTCATATTTAATTTCAGTGTTCTGTCCTCTGTAGAGACAGATAACAGAACCTGCCACCAAAAAAGCAATCAAATTGTGCACATATCTGCTAGAACAACAGCTTTATTTAAACAAACATACAAGTCCCTACACAATGTCGCCTCTCGGTGCAATAGGTTTAATTCAGTTCATTGCCTAAACAGACATTAGCATTGTGAGGTGACTCCAGAAGTTGTCTTTCTTTTTTTCTTTCTTTAGGAGATATTCACATATATTTAAATTTGAATCTAATATCAACATTGCTTTGTATAGCTCACCGTGAGATCATCAAAAGTTAACACCTGTGTCTCCACTGACGTGTTAAAAATGTGAACCAACAATCTGCTAATAAAAGACTCTAGATGCTTGCAGTGTATTTCTCCTTTAAGAGTCTTTTTCTGGTTCTGTATGTTTCAGTTATAGTCTTTAAATGGTTTATTTTCCAAACATGCATATCATTCCTACCACCATTGATGATATTTATGCTACAAACGTATGAAGAGGGAAAACAGTCCTTATGCTTTTAAAAGTAGTTTATATAAATATTGCAATAATAAAACTATTCAGAACCCTGTCCAGTATTTTTCTGTACTAAAGTGCTTTTGTAAACTCACTTTGTAGTCAAGACAGATGAGTTTTTTGTAAGTTTATTTTTCTCAAACCAAGGAATGCAATTAGGTGACTTTTATCTAAAACATAAATCTGCTGACTTGCTGTTAAAGTTTTGGAAAATGAGGAAGTAGGCAATGGTTACAGCAAGAATTGCCTAGGCTGCAATTGTATAGGTGCTTATTCCTAATTTTGTCTTTTCCTCTGTACAGTCATTATACGAGAAAACTGTGTAAAGCTTACAGTGGCTATATGCAAGCAGAAGAGAGCAGGGAGAATAAAAGGGAAGAAAGATGGATCCAAATCCCCTTCGGGAAAATATATAGAAAGTTATAAAAACATTATTCTTCTTATAGGATGGTAGCATCCTCTGCTACCATCAGGTAGCAACCTCTGCTAGAGAGGTTTTCATCGAAGCCAGTGTGATGATTTGTATGTTAAGATCATCTTTGGTATGAGATGAAGAGTGGTAACATCTGTGCTTGGAAAAAAGATATTATGATGTAGCAATGTAGCAGTATAGAGAAAGGAGCTTATTAGGTAAGTATGTATGTTTTCCATAAAACAGGACTGGAGTATTGCCAACTAATGATGACTAGATTGGCCTGTGAGAAACTAGCTTCAACAAGTTTCCTTTCATAAGCTCAATTTACTGTAAAATACATCTTCTAGTGGGTATGAATGTCCATTGTTGTTCTGGCCTTTGGGTGATTTCTGTAAAATTGTCAAAACTGAAACGTGATGTGGGCTTATAAGTCATGTGTATGCTTGACATTTTTGAAAACTGCACCTTGAACTACATATCAGACCACACAAGATATGCTTATATGGACAGCTAAAAAATATCCAGGACCTTGCTATGCAGATTTACCCTTTTTGGTTTGTTGCTTTTTTTAAAAAAATCTTTCACTGGGGGAAAAAAGGAAAGAAAATACAAAAAAAAAAACCACCAAAAACCAATTGTCATAAATCCCAGAGTACGCCAATACAAATACTTTAATTTTCAGGCACTTCAGTGTAGCTGGAAAGTAACACATTCTGTCTTTTAATTGAGTGTGTCTCTTGAACAATTCTTTAAATTATGATTTTCTTTTCTCTTCCCTTCCAAATTAATTTATATATATATTATTTTCCAGAAGAACTTCTCACCTTTTATTTGGGGGCTTGGGCATTTTTTGCTATTGCTGTTTTTGTGGTTTGATTTCTACCTTTTTAGTCTTAAAAAAAAGTATCTTTAAGTCATTCACTAAAGCATCAAATTCAGATGCAACAGTTTTCCAGATTATCTCCAAATAGTTTTGGATTGTCTGACAGAGACCAACATCTCACACTACAACAGCCATGATACAGTCTAAGAAAAACACGATCCACAAACTAGCTAGGGACACCAGAGTTGCAACCACAAATATCTTCTGATGTTCTAAATTGATCCTTGCCCCCCCCTGCAGCTGTGAGAGCTGGCACCGGCACACTACTTGTTGATGTGCACAGACACAAAACTTGTGATAACACTGTGAGAGTCATTAGAGAGGGGCTGACATCAGGCGACCTCTTCTAGGTGGGAAAACAATTTTCAAGTAGAACATGGGCCTTCAGGGGCAAGTAGCAGATGAGCAGGAGGGGGATTTTTTTTTTTTTCTGGTTCATTTTTTTTTTACTTCAGTACTTCTTTTCCATCTTTTCCAACCAGTTCTTTCATCTCCTACAGCCTATATTGAATAATAAACAAAATCCACTGATTTTGTTTGGATTGACTGTCTGAGCCCTTGGATGTAGAATAGTGAAGCATTTGTTAGCTTTTATACAGAGTTTTTATCTTTACTATAGTTTTCATTCAATATGCATCTTTCTTTCTATGTTAAATGTAGGTCTATCACAAATGAATACATTACAGAACACATTTTGTAAGGATAATCTAACAGATACTTTTTTCCACTTGGTTAAAAACTGTGTGCTTTTGTTTGAAAACCAAAATAGGTGTTTCCTTGTAGGAAAAAGCTATACCCACAAGATCAAAAGACATAGCAAGATACAATATCTGAGATCAGCTGGGGAATTCTGAGACAATGTTGTATTGATAAATTATTAGAAGACTTTGACTTATCATATGTTTTGAAAGGTCACTCACCTTAAGATAACAAAGGCTGACACTTCAGACCCCAGCTTCCTTTTCCAGATACTAAGCATCTGACGAAGCCCAGCAGTACAGCACACCAGAGGCAACCCACAGATGTCTGTAACTGGTGTCCTCAGATCAAGCTTCATCCACTTCTTAGCACACCCTACCCCAAAGTTATAGTGTTTGTATTTACGAATGGCGTGTACCGCTTCTGTACATGCTTTTCAACATAAAAGTAAGCTTCAAAAGGAATTTATATCCACCTCGCAATGCATATATATCTGTAGTTCACAAAGGAGACAAGAAATGGTCAGTCCTACCCCCTTTTCTGTTAAATCTACAGAATACCCACCTCACACAAAACAAAGAACATTTTTGCAGCAAGTATAGGTACACTTAGAGCTTATTAGAAGGTAGAAATAATACACAGAACCATCAATAATAATTACACTGCTTTTACAGCCCTTCATTCTTGTCCTAATTTTCCTGCAAGCTAGTCATGGGATGCCCCTGCAACTCCCATTGACATATTAACATAAGACGTTCTGAAAGTTTGTCTTTCTCTAAAAATACACTTGAACTAGCTGAACTTCCTGATCTACTTCTCTCCCCAAAATAAACAATGAGTGAGATCTGCTTATATTTGAGAAGAAGCTGCTGTGAATACCCTTTAAGAACTTTTGTAGAAGCGCATTTAACTGCACATATTATTCTAAGTTTTGTATTATGTAATATTCCCAATACGAAAACTCCAAAGGCTTTAATTGGAACATAAAAAGAGCAATATCCTTAATCTGATATGTTGGATTTAGTAATTGTATTTAATATTTTAAAATTTATGAAAATCATGAATTACAATAGATTATTTTGGAAAAGGTCCCATGTTATTTGTTCCCTAATAGTCCCAGGGACATTACATTTTTTCCAAAAGAAATATAAGTCTTATTAAAAAAATTGAGAAAGTTGGTGTGCATAGGTCTAGAGAGAGGTTACTTTCCTTTTCATCTTTTTTCATCCAAATTCTGATTTCTTTACCTTTGTCAGCTTAAATTAGGCTTTTAATGTTATTTTAATGTTTTTTATTTAATATGTACTGAAAACGGTCTGGACCTAATGTTAGCACAGCTGTGATATTTGATTTTTATCCTCTTTGCTAAAAGACTTGCAGGAATATAAAGATTTTTATAACAGTGCTTCCTAAGGAGGTAAAAATAATCAATATAATACCACTTTGAAAAAAAGTAGATAATTTGCACAGAACTCCTGACCATAGCAATGATTAAATAAACACTAGGTAGGGTCACCCACTGCTCGTAAGTATAACTTAGCCATTACCATCCACTCCTGCTTTTTATGTATCAAATTCTGGCACTGTGACAACTGCTCCAACACATTTCATAGAGTCATACAATAATTTAGTGTAAAGGATCTCTGGAGGTGATCTGGTCCAGCACGGCCAACTGAAATCAGGTGGCTCAGGGACACGTCCAGCTGGGTTTTGGATATCTCTACAAACAAAGAATTCAAAAAATCCCTGCAATTGTTTGAAAACCCTTGTGGAGAAAAGATTATTCATAATATCTAAAAGTTGCACCTTCCACCCATCACCTCTTATCCTATCACCGTGCAGCTCTGAGTAAATCCCGGCTCTTTATTTTTTACGTTCTCCAGGGTAGATGAAGACAGCAGTAAGATCTCCCTTTCGCATTCTCTTCTTACTGCTGAACAAAGATGTCAACCTCCCAGTGGGTGCCCTGTGCTCCAGCTCCTGCTCATCCCAGTGGCCTTCTGATGGGCTCTCTCCAGCATGTTGCTGCCTAACTTATACTAACTGGGGAGCACAAATGGACACGGTAGACCAGGTGCTTTTCCTCCTCAGTTCGCGGGGGAACAAACACTTCTTTTGACCCGCATCTCCCCCAGCCAGCCGACCAAGGCCCTTTGTCTGGAAATTATCTTCAGTTTTCTTCAGAAAGGTTTTGGTTGCAGCAAAGAGTTGGCCATGGCTGGAAGTGTGCTGTCTGCTCCTGAATGGGACAGAAACGACCAAGTGGATGCATGCCAGGGCTGTGTTACTGTGTGACTAGGTTGATTTCTCCCCGGTTTCTCTTTCTCCTATGCACCTACCTGCAAAAGCAGCCTTGTTTGGCCTAGCCAAGACAGGCACTTTGAGCTCTCAGCTTCTCCAAGATGATGGCTACCTCTTGTTAGCCCCCTTTGGAAACATAAGCCTTCAGGCTGGAAACAAGCCACCTGCTATCTCATGGCAGAGACAAAGAACCCCAGAGTGCTAGCCCATGGCCTGGTTGCTCCTCGCCCATCTGCACTCTGCAGCTTTCCATGGACCACCTGGTGCACAATGCACTTTCAGGGCACCCTTTTGCCTTTGCCTGTGTTCCCCCACTCTCGCAGAGCTTACATCCAAGCTTTACATCCTAGACTGCTTTCTCTGAGGGCCTGGTGACCACATGCCACTTTTCACCCTCAGGTCAAGTTTGCCTGGTACCACTTTATTTTGATCAGAAGACTCCCTAGCTCAGTGTCACCCAGTGAAGATGGGGACAGGCATTGAGGGGCCAAAGACCGACATCTGCTGAAGCCAAAGAAATTTTGCAATATTGCAGAGAAGCCACCCAACTTCTTCCTCAGTTCATATAGAAGAGACCCCTCTTCTTCACTCTACAGAGGGGGGCAGAAGCACTTCAGATCACAAAAGAAGGTATTACTTGAGGCTTGAAACACCAGAATGGAATTTTTTATCACCAGCAGACGATGCCCAGCCTGGCAAGGCTGACACCTGTTTCCTGCCCTCAGGACTGCTCACTATCCTTCATCCCAGCTACTCACTGGCAGGTGTCCAAGCCACTTTGCACCATTTCAGGGCACTGGGCCCAGGCTAAGCAGGTTGTGGATTACAGATGCTTCCAGTGCCTGCAGGTGACCGAAAGCAATGAATTTGGCCCTTCTGCAGGAAGTTTGTTGACTGCTTCTGGAGGAAATCTCAGCCAGGGCCATGTATATAGGCAGCGGCTGCACCTCCTGCTGGTCCCTCACCATCTCCTCTTCAATGTTACCTCGATCACCAGTGGGTCTGGGCCTCCAGTGACCTGGCAGAGCAAAACTGTGTTGTCCCACATGTTCTCCCTATGTGCTCATTTCTTGCCGTGCCTCTCCATATCCTTCTTCCTCTAGGCTTTCTCCCTTCAGTTTATCCAGACTTGACAGGCAGAGGAGCTGGAACCACTTTTCCAGGAAGGAGTGGATGCCTACTCCTGCATCCTAGGCGTGTCTTTCTCCCACTGCTGGTGCAGTTGGTGTGGCCACTTCTCACCACATCTTTGTTGGAAAGACTTGGTTGATGGGGCAGGCTTGTGCCAACCTTTCCCAAGCTGGACTATGCCCTGGGAAAATGTTCTTATTTCAAAAGGTCGATGTAAAGTCCTTCATGCTCCAATCAAAGAGCAAGAATTCTCCTTCTCCTCCTTACACCTCTGCCTGCTCCAAGACCCCTCAGTGATCACAGGGATGACACACTCAGTGACTTGAGGGGCCAGTCATGTGGGCAGACTTCTTTTAAGGGCCAGGGGACTACGGGTTACCCAGTATGGGCTGTCAGGTGGCTGGCGACAGCAGGAGGCTATTGCAAGATATTGTACCTCTATTTCCTGCCTGCAGGATTTCAAGTCCTCCTTCGAAGCTACCCACTGGGTGGCTTCTCCAGAAATGTCTGGAAGCCAAGTATGCTAAGATACCTTTCCTCCCTGTTCAACAGGAAAGCTTGCACATACATCCCTTGCTCATCATTCTCTCACACTTGATGAGTTTACAAAGAGAAAATAGGAAATGTCAGTACAGATAAGTTTCTCATTAACATTTAGAATTAATCAGAAAGAGTACTTGTTCCATATGTATTCCAAGATCTCTAGTTGAAGGTGAAAATATGACACTGAAGTAAAATATGTTTAACAATTACATTTTCAATTATTCTCCTTTTAACTTTCATCACCTTCATTTTTTAACTTATTAATGTCTATTTAGCATGGTTTTTCTCAATAAGACAAATATTGATTACTCATCATCAAAACTTCTGTCATTTTGGACAGGTAATTTATAAAACCCTCAACATAACACAAGATCAAAATTATAAGCCATTTTTCTTCTATTACAGTGTACTCCATTTAACTAGTAATATCACTTAAATCAATAATCTCCAAAATGTGATCTGGCATCTAAAATATTTCATATCAATGGCAGAAACTTCTTGAAAGTAATGTTGAATAGTATTAGACTGTTTCATGTAGAATAAAAGGTAATAACAGAAATTAATCCTAATGAATTGCAATAAATGAAAATATTTTCTAAATTGATATACCACACTGTTTACTTAACCACTGAAAAGCAGTTATCCACCAAGACATGGACTTCAAAAAAGATAACTTCACAGAAATGTGTTTAAAATTATATAGAGGAGTGTAATGCTGTAGTTTCCATCATCACTAAGAAGCAGAAGCTTGACTTTCACGCAAATCCACGATGAAATTTTGATAACGTATTTGTCGCAATAGCAATAAAAGAAATATATTAATACCTTAATTATTATAGTTGTACTTATAGCCATAGAGGTTAAATGAGAGGATTTGAAGAGAGTTTAAATAAGAGGGTATTACTGTAACTGTCATTCTATTATTGACCTTTTAGTTAGTGTAAGCAGGTGGTTGTCAGGAGCACTCCAGCTTGTTTTTTGATAGAATTGAGATATCTTTTTTATGAAAACCACTTCGGCTAAGCTTATACCAAGAAGTAGCTCTTCTACGTTACTAGAAAACCAAGGTATTACCTGCCTACATTGAATTAGTTACATGTCAGATATGTTACTAGTAACACTGTTGAATGTGTTGCAGTTAGCAACTAACATTGTTTAAATATGATTTTTTATATCCACTGGTTTGGGTTCTATAGAAAAAGAGATATCTCTATGTGTGTGAGCTATCCACTGGTATGTAAAGAAGATGAAAAAAATAACTGCTAAAACTTTGTACATTATGTATTTGGTGTACTTGGGAGAAAAAAACCCCACACATTTTGGAAATATTTTGGTCCATTGTTTTTGACAAATTTTACCTGAGGGACAAAAAATAGCCATTATTGTGAGAGCTTGTCTTCTGTGAGCCATGGATTTTTTGATTTTCTGTGCAGATGCATGGAAAATGAAGTGAAGGGAAAGAACAGGAGGAACAACATAAAAAGTTGCCAGAAAAGACATGGCAAAAAACCTGACAAGACCAAATTTAATTCAAGAAGCAACAAGGACTCAATGAAAGTGTTACGGTGCATTTTTTACTCTCAAAGAATTTCCACAGCTCTTTATAATTATTCCAGCTAATACTGCAGTGACTGTGGAGGTAGACTTGCCAAACAGTGTACCACTAACAAAACTAAAATATGCATAGCTTTTGTTCATTATCATCAGTTCTTACTCTTAAGAAAATGTTGACCCATATGCTAGACATCTTCCTTCTCAGCTTTGAAAAACAGTACAGGGTTGTTAGATTCTACCTCAGGAACCTCTTACAGGGACAAAAGAGATAAATGCTTAATATCACATTGGGATAACCGGAAGGATTTCTTTACAGTATCAAGAAACACAGTATTCCCTATTCTTCCCTATTCACTTCATTATCAGCACTGAGTTACTTCAGCTTTGAAATGACAATTTATTACTTTCCAGCCTAAAGATGAGTGCGATGTTGGCACATAAAGGAAAAACTATCAACATACCCCTTTGTTTGATGTGCTTAGAAATCTCTGAATAGACCCACCACAACTTAAAAAACAGGGAACTCCCTTCCTCCCTCTTTAGGTAGCTGCTGTAAAGCTGCATTTTTAAGGGCATTGAGAATACAGAAAGTCTTTAAAAGGATACTGAAATATGTATGTGGAAAAATTGTCTCCCCGTTTAAACATCTTGAAGGTAAGAGGGAGAGGTCTGCAGTTTATTCCCTCAACAAGAGCAAGAAATCTTTAATATTAGGGACATAGCTAAAAAGTAAGTTACAAATTATCAAACATGTTTATGTGACGTTGCCATCAACATATACTTAGCCAGATATATGTTGACAAGATAAAATTTCAGGGGAGGTGAAACTTCAGGCTTTCGTAGACTCGTGAATCAATGCTCTAAACCCCTGGGTTAAAAATGTATGGAGTGTGAGTGCACTACTCCAGTTTTACACACATGAAACTTCATTGATTTCTGGCATGAAAGTAGAGTATTGTACTGATAAATCAGACCTCTGCATTTCCTACAGGTCTAACACAACGTTTGCTAAGGCAACTTAAGAAAACAAACAAACACCCACACAAACAACAAACCCAACACCTCCCCCCCAAAAAAAAACCCATCTCCTAAAACCAGAAAAGGCTTCACAAAAAAAATTAGTAGTTATTTCATACTACGTACTAAAAAAAAATATTTGTATTTATTACGTACAACTTACTGATTTTAAAATGCCTCTCTTGAACACATCATGAAAGTGGAAAAGAAATAAAAGTTGTACTTATTTTGTAGTGACCTGAATTTAGCATCAGATGTTAAAATCAAGACATGAAATTTTGGTAGAGAGATAAAAGTCAGAACAGAGACCTGACCACATGCCGGATGATATTAGTGGCAGATGTGATCGTCAGAAGTGTGATGGCATTTCCTCTGAATAGGCGAATGTACTCTTCAAACTTTGATGTTAACATGATTAGCAATGAAAGTATGCTTTGTTCCTTTGCCTTCACATGGTCTCAATATTGGCAGTTATCGTTTACTTGTATTTTTAAATCAAATATTATCCTGCCCTGTATTCATGTGCAGATGCTTTGCACAGTGCTGCTTTTTCTGTTGGACCTAAAAGAAAACTGTGAACCAGTGTACTGAACAGGGGCTATATATTTTTTTTCTCTTTTACTCAATCCAAGCATTTGTATTTCCTAGTTTTATATTGGAAGTCCCAGTACCATGCTTTCCACTTCACACCAATATCCCTACTACTTCGTCCATTGCCCCCAGACAGCCATTAATTGACTGAAAACACAACTTTATTGCAAAATGACTGCAGCTTTATTAAGCAACAGGATTTATAGGCAATAACATAATCAATATAACATTAATATATCACATAATTAAGTAAGATTCTTACAAGCACTGCCTGTAGCCTGAAATACATAGAACATCATTGTGACCAGTGATAGGAATTGCCCCCACAAAATACAAACCATGATTCTGAAGTGGGAAAATACACATCCTCTCTCAATTGAAGGAAAGATGTGCTGTTTATCCCACACACATCCTCATCAGTCACCTAAAAATTGTCATCCATCTGAAAATACAACAGTTGTGTAAGAATGTTACTATAACAAAAGTTAGAATAACAAGATATGTTCCTGAGAACATACTGAGATCAACTTCTTTATTCAGACTCCTGTGAGTACACCTGGAAGTCAGCGATGCTTCCTGTATTCTACATGTTACTTGTGTGAGTAAGATGGCACACCTGAGCTCAGAGTCACTAGCAGTGACTAATAAGTGAAATATGGAAAAAAGGTCAAATGTTTCACAAGTCTGCACTAATCAAAATAGATAAAATGTTGTTAAGTCTTGTACATTAGAATACTACTGAATGTCTTTCAGCTCCTGCAATAAATCTCAGTGTACTTACAAAGTTCTGTGAACCTAAAATAAACCTTTCTATTTCCATGAACTCTATCTGTACGTGAATGAATGACACTTGATATGACAGAATCTATTCAAATGGTAGCTCTCAAGAGCAGAAATGAACACGTAACATTCCAAAAACTTGCACAAATAGTCTCTGAAGTTCTTCTATGCCTTCTTTTTTAGCCAAAATATTAATTATTCTTACTACAGTGGAGACCTGCCAACCTGGGAAGCCATGTCTGCACTGCCCTGTTGGAATCTGGTTCTGTTGGCAGCCCTGAAGTCAAATTCCCTGACCAAATTCCCTTACTGCTGACATCTACTTCTGAAATGTTCTCTGGGGCATGGTAGGCACATTGTCGCTTGAACAGTGAAATGGGTGGGAGAGAGCCATGGAAGTGTCCAACACCTCCAGCGTATACTCCCATACAGCCTCAATACTGTGCTCTGTACTGTCTCTCCTGACAAGCCTAAGCCTACCCACTCCTCTTTCACAAGACTTTGTAGCATAAGATCATCTTCATGACATGACCCCGTTCTTCCTTTTTGCACAGAGAATGTATCTCTTCAAAAAAGACATGGCACACATAAGCTTCTTATTTCCAAGTATGGCAGTCAAGCAAATGACCAAGCAAATGAGTATGCCACCTCTGGGAAATCATCAAATCAGGAGAAAATCTGGACAGAGTTAGTTTAAGAGTATGGCCTGGGAAAGTCAGATGCAGCAATTCTAATTCTACAGAGAGCACTGAACAATTTGAACCAAATCAACTTAATGCAGAGAGGAAAGCAGTGACGCATTAAGGAAGAAAAGCTGATGGAGCTTTGCAAGCCAAAGGCAGTAACTCTGCTTGGAAGGGAGCTATGTATAAGGAGTCCATCATAAAAGACTACTTTGCAGCTCATTCTGTTCTTGGAATGGAAGATGGGAAGACAGCTCTCCAAAGCAGTAACTTAAAACATAAAGGAGAAAAATGGGACAGAAGATGGTATCTCATAAAGAAGGATACTTCCAGAGAGACAGACATCAAAACATCTGCCATGCACACAAGCCTATGAGTGACCTCTTCCTACCATTTGCTTTGCAGGGACTTGCCACCAAGCAAGGCAACCCCTTCAGCTTGTTTGGAATCATCGCTTAGTGGCAGTGAGAACTATCCCAAAGATATTCACTGCCCAGCACTATGTTTCCAGGCTGGCAACCTCTTCCTTCATGCACCCAGAAGTTATTCTTCCTCTGCGTATCAGTGAACACTACTCACAAGCCAGAGATCAGTTATTCTCTCACACTGTGTAAGATACAGTTCTGCTCCACCTACAGCCATTTGAAAACCCCATAGTGGGATATTCTGCCTATCCTTCTGCACCAGATGAGGGGGG
This sequence comes from Elanus axillaris, assembly GCA_026212715.1. Lineage (NCBI taxonomy): Eukaryota > Metazoa > Chordata > Aves > Accipitriformes > Accipitridae > Elanus > Elanus axillaris. Next base: position 13,879,737 of record JANZLQ010000050.1, read on the forward strand.
ATATTTGTCTTGTGCTGATTCCCTACTGCACAATCTCCATTTCAGAACTTTCTGAGGAAATTTCCTCAACATCTCTAGGAAGCAAGACCATCAAATCTTTAAGGAAGGGAGATTTACTATAGAAAATCCCAAGACAGCATTCATTCTGTAGAAGAGGAGGCAGAGGGAAGGATGGAGATCACTTTCAGACCAGACTTCACACAATTTCACTATCCCTCAAAGGGACTCTTGATTTACACATAGCACACTTCCATAACTAGTCCTATCCCTGCTGCCTGAATATGAGGATGAACATGGATGTAAGCCCAGAATTCCCTCTGGCAGAGAACTGTGTATTATCAAACACAACAAGAAATAATGAGATCAAGAGCTCTGTCCCAGGAGAATCTCACAAACTTATCCACTCTGGACACTTTCTTATGAATAACTGGGCAAACAGCCCAAAGCCTGATCTGGTTAGAATTGCACATCAGGTTTATACATTTGACAACAATAAAATATTTTTGGACTTTCCAACATGTGTTTGTTCTCTGGGCTTGAGGTCCTTTGGGACTGCTCTCAGCTCTACTGCTGTTTTCCCTGTCTTCCCTGAGAGATCTCCATGTACATGCTCTGACCCTGGGAGATGAGAACATCTACACATTCAGGTATGGACTAATGGTCTCTTTCAGAAGACCTGTAAGCCTCAAGTCTCATTCCAAGGAAAGGTTTGAAAGAGATGACTGTCAAGTGCAAAACTTCTCCCTGGGATCAGAGATACGAGAGATTCTGCTTCTTTTGACTAGGAGGTGCACAGACAGCATTTTTCTGCCATCCTTTGAAACTGATGTAAGGAGCAGGTTCTGTCAGGCAAAAGAGCAGTATTCTTGTGTTCCTCTGCTTGGATGAGGAGTAGCAGAAGACCGGCCAGGATGACAAGCTGTGATATTTGTAGTGATGACTTAGGAGCAGGATCCCATTGCTCACCCTCTCCCAAAAGTTCAGTAAAATGACATCTGTATACCCTCAACAGTGAGCTGAGGAGTATGTTTTCTGATGTAAAGGTATGATGGAGGCTGGCACTCAGTGTGGAATGATTTTTTTTTTCCTTGTAGTTTCACAGTAGTTTAAAAGTGTCATTTTTTCAAGTAAGGGTGGAGGATAATGTTTTCAGTTTGGAGACGGCAGGGAGGGTAGAGGCAAGCAGACATGGAGGTCTGGTGTAGAGAACAGAATGGCCAGGCTGTCTGCTACAGAGGAGAAACAAAGAAGAGAATATTATTTGAGAGGGAGGAGAAAGAAAGAAAGAAAGAAAGAGAGAACCAAGATAAAAGTCCTAAAGCCCGGGAAAGGCCCTGAGGGAAGGTGAAGATGACCAATGAACACTTACAAAAATGGTCATCAGCCATAGCCCTTCCACTCCAGGAGCAGCTGACTGAAGCCACATCCAAAGTAAATGAGCCTGGACATATGAGTGCTTATTGTCAGGGGACATCAGAGCAGATTGTGGCTCCAGAGATAAGAGCCACTTGCCAATGATGCAAGTGAGAACCCTTGCATTTTATGTTGGTAATCACACCCAAGACCCAGAAGACGTGCACTGCGGGCATGAATATCATGTACTATCCAAGGGTACTTTCCACAGAAATGTGACCAAACTGAATTGGTTTCTCAAAGCTGATAAGGGCTTATCAAACAAATGTAGATAGGCTCAAGTGCTATAAGCCAAATATTTGGGGGGGAGGGAGCAAAACCAATAGCCTAGTGAGGCTGAGACCATGAACACACCACTTACGATGGAAAATCAATCAAGAGGGACGAGTTTGTTGGTAAGACCAGCACTTCTGTTATGCTCCTCTGATCCTCCATACACCTTGCATAAATTGGTAAGGGAGGGCCTAGGAAGACTGTAGGACTTGTCCTGCCTAAGAAAGGTGCGCATTTGGGCATTTCAAGGAGCCCGACGACTTAGCTTTCACACTCCTGCTGAGAGCACCCTCATACCCACATAGCAGCCACACAAAATGTAAGGCAAGATCAGACTTCGTTAGCTTCCTGGAGGATTTACCACAGATTACCAGAAGTATACAAATTTCCTGTGTTCACAGTAAATCATCTCCTCTTACCTCTTGTCCACATGTAATCACTTAGACTCACAGAGCGGCCCTTATGAGCAAGGCCTGGGGGAATAATTTCTTCACAAATGTACACATGCACACACATATACAATAGTAGAAGACCATATAAATTTTTAAAAAGTAGTTGGTGACATGAATTGGTTTCCGCTTCCTCCTCTGTTCTACTGCTTTCATTTCTTGTAAAGTTAGTAAGAAGATCACTACAGAGAAAATGTAACTTGAGAAGGTATTTATACATTCCCCCAAGTTATTCCTCTCCAAAGGGAGATGCTGAATTAAAGCATCACTATCCCCTTAAGGTTCTGGAAAGTAAGCCACAGGAGACATGCAGGTTATACACCTCCATGTCTGATTCCCCTCAAAAGATATTAAATCGCTTTTGTTAGCATGCTAGTCTGTATTTTAATTCTACCAGAAGCATCATCACCACTACTCTCTTCATTGTATCCCACTCTCTTTTTCAAAATGACACCATGTTTTGTTCTCTTTCGTTCTTAAAAACTCCTTCTAGTAAAAACTTTTGGGTTTGTGCTCTGTGGCTTTTACCAGTATTATTTAATTCATTTTCTCAAGCAGATCCCCCACTGCTGGCGTTCAGAGAAGCAGTGAAGCATTTTTGCTATATCCATCCTTGTAAGTCTCCTGCTACCTCACACAACCTAAACCATGCCTGGCTCAGATGAAGAAGTATCCATTCTCCCTTTTCCTCTCCATGTAAAGGAGAACCACGTACATGGATATATTTATCATAATCGCATTTTGCAAAACAGTATTTTTCAAATTTTAATATATCTTTTAAAAATAATTTTCCAATTTTTTAAATTATCTTATTTTACATATAGTCTTCTATATAGTTTTCTATAGTTATTTATCCTTTTTTACAAAAACTTGAAGGAATTGTCTGGTGTTTCTACAAATTTGTTCATTAAAAAACTTCTTATAATGTAATTTTCCCAAATATTGCATCATTTTGTAGGTTAGATACTTCCTTCAAATGTACAACATGTTTTTCAAAACAAAGAGACCAAGAGTAGGTTCCTCAATCAATTTTAACCACTGAAATACATGGACTGTGTTTAAATTTTTTTTTAAGGTTAAAAAAAACCAAAAAGCAACTTTGATCTTAAGGCCTTCCTCACAATTGTAATCCTTTATAGGGCAAGCCACTCTGACGACTCCAGCAAGAATAAGCATAATTTGGAAATATCAGATTGCTTTCACTCACATAACTAAGTATGGATTTCAGCTTTTAAGTTCAGATATGAGAGTAAGAATGTTTCCAGTTACATCAAGGGAGTTGATGAAACTGTGGTGATTATATTAGGAAGCTGTGGATGCAGTTTTTTAACAGTACCAGTTCTGGCTCCACCACTCACCTGCAGTCACTGCGAATCTTTGAAACACGCTATTATACCTGAGTCTCTGTCCAGTGAAAACCCTAATTCTCAAGCTCAGGTTCTCATTTCTGCTATAAACAAAATAGGTAACTTGGGGAAACCACTTCTCCACCTCTGCGCCTCCGTCCTCCACCAGTATCATGGAGGCAGTGTTTCTTTGTCATGTTCTGTGCAGATCTTATCTAGTACAATTTCACCTGTTTGAGGACAGGGGCTTTCTTCTATATTATACAGAGTCATTTTTAAGAGGATTCCAGGTGCTGTTACTGCAAGGCACAGAAAAATACTAATCACTTCCCATGGGATTGTGAGTCTGAGCTGTTTGCTCTTTGATAGCCTAAAAAAAAAGGTAAAATGCAGAGTGTTACCATTGTAGTAGAACCAAAAGCTGATGGATCAGAATGAAAAAAAAAACCAAAAAAACCCAACTTATTTTAAAAGCAAGACTTGTGTAGTAGTTTATCTTGGCCTTTGCTCTGGTAACAGATCCTACGAAGTACAGTGTGGTAAAATTGAACAGCGGTCTGATCTATTTACGTAACTCACATGTTCCCACTGTTGCTTGCAGTTGACATATGGCTTTTCTTGAAATCAAGCTTATCGGATACATTTATTAAGGCCTGTGAAGTGTTTCCTGTATGTAAATTCAGTGGGACTGAATATAAAAATTTCACTTGCCTGTGAATTTTTCATATTACATGTACTTAGAAAATCTAATCTGGGAGGTTCATTACTAGAACAGTTTTATTACTTCTGCTACTGTATCGTTATCAGACAGGCAAGATCCTGAATTTGAGACATTTGTTGGTTTGGTGGGTTTTTTTCATGTTGTAGCACACAGAATTAGTAGATGGAGGAGTCCTCTTCACAGTCACACATGAAGAATGCAAATAGTTATTTCTAGCCAAATGCCGCAGCTCCCACATTACATTATTCTAAACAGGTCTTTCATTCCTGTAACTGTTGTGAGGCGAATTGTTAATATTCGATTATCAACAGTGATGTCACTAGGCAAATGCAACTGTATCAGAGGGATCAGCCCAAAGTCAAAACCGAAGTTTACAAGGATTGAGATGAAAGAAATCGATATAAATAACGAGAGGGCAGCGCTACAAGGCTCTGCAGTGGTGGACTTGCTAACCCTAAACCCTTCCACCTGAATTCTAACAAGTAAATCAAAGCGCTCGTATCTGGATCAAGGCATTTTCCAGCTTTGCTTTAGTGACAGGGGAATGGGCATTACCCAGAAGCTGCAGGGTGATGTTCAGAGGCGGCTAACAAACCACCAGCTCAGCTTTTCTTTTCCACAGGGCAAGCACTCTAAATGCTCCTCCTCCCCTTAACTTGCTGAAACTTGCAGCTGTGATTCACAACCTGACCAACAGTGATAGATAACAAACCACTGACCTTGAGGGCGGCTTTGTGTGTCAGCCTTCTTATTGCGTTGAGTCACCGCACTCCTCGTGTGTGTTATTTTAAGTAGCACATTTATCAGCCAGTACCAAACAGAGTATGTGGCCATGTGTATTTTATTAGTGGGTTTTGAGTATTTTAAAAAAAAAAAAACCAGAAAAAAATCCACTTTATTTCAAAAAAGGCTTGAAGGCTCTGACACACTTTAAAAATCTCCTTGTTTTCAGTTACAACATAAGGAATCTATATCGATGATAATATGTTTGCATTTGTAGCTTTTCCAAACTTTTTTTCTTCTCCCAGCACACTGCAGTATAGCAATGTCAGAAATATACCATTCCCCATAACAGGACACATCTGTGGTGAATCTGCACAGAAGCAATTAATTTCCTTGTGGTATTTTTACACTGGGGGCTTAATGCAAGTCCCCATTATACAAACAAAAAGCTCTAGACAGCTCCTGCTGCCTGATAAAAAAAAAAAATAAAATAAAATAAATCAGATAGAGAAGGGCTGTTTGGCCTAGGACTGCTACAGGCAATGACTTGTAATGAGGCATCCCAACACTAATTATGAAGCTTATTAAAGAGAATTGTCTAAGTTGTACTAAAGTGCATGCTATAATCATGTTAAGGGAGACATGCATACTGAACTGGGGTCCTCCAGTTTCTTCCCTTAGAGAAGTGGACCCACTATTTAATGAAGCCAATTTGGGTCTCCGTTTATAGTAGCAATATTATTGTGCTTGGCAGACTGGTCAAGACAAATTTGATGGAGAGGCAGGTGAGAATCCCAGCAGCTTGGTGATAATTCACACATCATAGCCTTCACAACTAACTAACATCTGCGGGCAAGTGGGCCAAGAAACTGTCAAAAACAAATACTTCCAATCCAGGATTTTATTATTAAACTTCTCCCAAATCTTCACTAAGGTTGAAAAAGCAATATTTCAGTGTACTGTTTCAGGAAGGGGGAAAAAAAAAAAAAAAAAGATTAATAAAGATGTTAGGAGGTTGAACTGCTGTGAGATTTGTTTAATTATTCCCCACAGTACTGCCCCAGCAATCTGCTGACATTTAGCCCCGACCTTGCAAATCCTCAGTAAATATTAATATATCAACTCAAACAGGGACCGTTGTTTTATTGGTTCACGGAGCTCAGAGAGATTCGCCACAGCAGTGAAAAATAATGTGCAGAACTGAGGAAGAACGGCTCCTTTGATATCACCTTCTGCTGCACACATGTGCTGGGAGCATCAACAAAATGGAAATTCTGTTACTTTGCCACAGCTGTAGAGTGACACTTCAGATGCCTTTGCTTCTCTTTGTACAGCCTGCTGGAATAATCCCAAAACCACAGTGGCAAGAGATTAGAAAACACACACACGCACGTGCGCGCACATACACACACACACACACACACACAGAGGAAGAGAGAGAAAGAGCGAGAGATCACATTTTATTATCTGACACAGTGGATATTTTAATAATGGTAAGCTCTCATCTTAAAACCTAATAAGCTTTGCCCAGAACAATAAGCGCGCTACTAAGAGCCAAGGAGAGCTAAGCGCAATCTACTGGAATCTGTTTACTACGGTGACTTTGCTGTTTGCCTCCATGAGCACCACATAAACTTCTTTTTTCTCCAAACAGTTGCCCCTATTGACGGCTCCCTAATGTATTTTATGTGACTACCAGTCCTCACAAATCCTGACAAAATACTCCCGATTTATTTTCTCCCTTTTATTTGCTTGCCTCAAATGTAAATGTACATTATTAAAATATCTTCTCATAACTACACTGCCATTACTAATAGACGAGTGTTTGATGTGGGTCAATACTGCATCCAAAATTCTTGGGTTTAGGGGAAAGGGCTGCTGTGCAACATTTGGCATTCAGATGTATTGAGCTGCAGAGTTAATGCGTGATTAATTTTATTCATAAAAATGTTAATCACTTCATTGTGAGATCTTTTTAACATTCTGTGCACCGAACACCTTTTAACTTCTTTTTCACACAAGCTCACAAATGTATTTAATATTTTCAAACATTCTGTTATTACCAATAACACTGGTAATTAAACATACATTTAAAATGTAATAAAAAGCTGGCAAGTAACGGCACAGCACCGAACACAAATGGAAGCCCCGTTGCCCGCTGCCTTTCCCGTGCCCCCTCCCCCTTGGCAGCAACTGGCCAGTCTCTTTAATGCGCACTTGTTTGCAGAGTCCCGGAGGCATTTTTTTTCCTCCAGCATGCTTCAACCCTCATTGACACAGCCGAACATCATGAAAATAATGCAGCCCCATAGCACGCTACAGATGATGCTAAAAATACGTCTGTTCTCAGGGAGGGGAGGATCACAGCATTAGGCAGATCGCGGCAGGTTGGGGGCCCCGGGGGGGTTGTTTTGGGTTGGGATGGGGGTCTTTTTTTTTGAGACAAGCACTCCAGCCGCATCTGAGAGTGGTGTCAGGCATCGGTGGGTGTGCCGGCTGCACTCACTGACTTCTTGTTTCCAGCTGGGCAAGGCTATTGTGAGCGTATTCAGCCAATGCACTCATGAAACTGGATAAATGGATTAGTGGATCAGAGACACCATCGGCATCTTCAAAAGGAAAACAGCAGCCTGCAAAAAGACTGACATTTGTGTACTGGGGCAGAGGGTGTGTGAATGCTCTGCCTCCTCCAAAGGGACAAGACAGTGATAAACTTTCCACACTGACCACCTCACTTTGTGCTACAATTGACCAACAAAATAAATGGATTGCTTCATTGTTTTTGAACCGTAGGCAGCAGAGGGAAAGCACTACTTGCGCAGCAACAAAGGACAATGTATTGTGTGGGGCCAACAGCTCAAAATAAAACCTTTAATTATCTACAGGTCAGCCATAAATCTGGAATAAAAATAAATGTTACTTTTTAAACTCGCCTTTAATTCTGCACAGAGTCTACACCAGTGCTTTCTATTCTCTCAGGAGAGGCGCTACCAGGACTTGGTGTTGCATTTTTGCATTAGCTTGACTCCCGAGGAACACGTTGGGAAACAAGTTTGCCTATCAGACGTGAAGGATGTCTGTAATACTAATTAAAGGAAGTAAAAACAGATAAAAAGGTGTATTTTTTTCCACATTTTTACAAACACCCATGCATGTATTCTCTTCACATACACAAAAGAGAAGCCAAAACTAATATTAATAATGGTAACGGGACTCGAGTAAATTAATTCCTCACAGAAGTACATTGTTTAGTTTTAAGAGCTCATATTTTCGAAGTCTTAAATTTTGAATACCTATTTCTATGGGGTTTTCAGCCTCCTGGTACTTCCAGCGATTCCTGTCCACATGGCTGGTTTTACGGGCAAGCTATGAACGGCACTGCATGGGGGCACCGCACAATGGGGAACACCAACCTCGCCAGGAGCCGTTTCTGTAACTTTTCACTGCAAAACACGCCACGCAGGCCATGTTTATTACATGTTCCAGTGTTTTACTTGATTTGTTAGTCCCAGGTAAGATTTACTGCCGAAACGTAAAACTCGGCAGCTCGAAGTCAGGAATCGGGCCCCAAGTCCCTCCTCACTGCCACCCCTATGGAGCCAGTGGCGGCCGCAGGCCCTTCCTGGCAGAGGGGGGAACAGCGGTCCCGCATGGCTGTGCAGCTCCATGCTGGCCTCCCGCTTCCCGCAGGCCAGCTGCGACCTGCCCCAGCCGGTTTAAGCCACGGTCACCCAACCCATGGCGGGTTTCGGGGCCTGCAGGTGCCATGTGTGGGCCTGGGCGGTCTCCAGCCACCAGCAGGCCTGCAGGGAGGCAGGTAGGGCCGGACACGGTGCTTGGACATGGGGCGGTCACCTCAGCCACGGACTGAGCCTGGGGCAGGGGGAAGGAGGACGAGGGGCAGGGCCCACACTTTGAGGCTGCCTTTTGCAGAGCACTCCCTACTCATCGGCCCTTCCCCTGTGCTGCTCGACTGCCAACAGCCTGCCCAGCGTGCCTCCCGCCAGCCCCGGCCACCCTTTACGCCTCCCCTTTTAAGGGCATTTGGGAATTAAATAAATAAATAAATAAAACAACTAAAATCCCCCTAACGACACTGGAACTAGCCAGGCAAAGGAGACTTCCTTCCGCCACGGCGCCCTGGGCCCCGTAGGCCAGCGGGGGCACAGCCCAGGGTCGGGGTCAGCCCCAGCCCCTTCCCCACCCCGGGGCTGCCCACCGGCCATGGCGGGGCACCGGGCAACCCTCCTCTCCCCTGAAGCGAGGCGGCCCCGGCCCTCGCCGACTGTTCCCGCCCCTCTGCCTGACCGAGGGTGACAGGGAGCGAGGCAGGACCTCGGCAGACCCTTCCCCGGGGCTGGCCCGGGGCGGGGAAGCCGCCTCTGCCGGCAGTCCCGCCGGGCGGAACTAATGCCGGCCCCGCGTTGTGTCCGGCCCCTCAGTCGCCGGGTTGTTTCCGTACGAGCCTGTTTAACTCGGGGCCGGTGGCCGGCGGCGGCGAGGAGCCGTCTGCTCCTGCCGTGTGTGTGTGGTGTGTGTGGTGTGTGTGGTGTGTGTGGTGTGTGTGGTGTGTCCCCCCCGGCCTCCCCGCCCCCGCCGCTCCGCGCTCTTTGTAATAGTCTCATCTACAAGGACGATTGAAACTTTATAGCGCATGATTCATAGAGCGGGGCTGCGCTCGGAGCCGCGGTGCATATTACATTAATCAGTGTCAGGCCACTAAAACAGAGATATGAATATGAATTCTCCATATTGCAGGGGAGATAAATGTGCTTGTGAATAATTGATCGGCGCCCGTGGAAAAAAAAAAAAAAAAAAAGGCTGGAGGTGGGGGGGTGTCGAGAGGAAGACACGGGCACACAATGCGAGTTCCCGGGAGAGGGAAGGAGCCCCGCGCTGGGGGCTGCTGCGGGACACCCGGGGAGCCCCGGGACCCGGGGGGGGCAGGTCCGGCCCGGCGGCGGGGCTGTGCGGGTCCGGGCGGCAGCGCCTCAAAAACTCCACCGAAGCAACAAAAAGGGGTGGCGGGAACGAGAGCGGCCACGGGAACCCGCCGGTTTAAGCACATGCACCCTGCTCATTTTCCCTTATCTCCGGGCTTGTTTGTGGGGTTCGGTGTGTGTCCCCCCCAATTACAAATAGACTTCTTTTTCAGGATAATACAGAAAAAGAATAAAAAAGGAGGCACGCATACCAATGAGCACGTTTCATAACTACGTCTCTGTGACAAAGCCAAATCCCCGTAAAGCCGCCGTTCGCTTTTAGTGCGTTCTGGCAACTGCTGGTTTCGGAGTTTGCTGAACTCGAGATTGTATCAACTTTTCAGTGTGCTTTCTTCACAGATTTCTGCCATTCTTCTGTTAATGCTAAGAAAGTAATAACCGAAACAAGACAGGGAGACAATTTTTACTGGAGGAGGACGGAGGATTATGCAAACACGTTTGAAAAATGTTTTCTGCCACCCTCTTAAAGAGCACGAAAATGTATCTTGGCGCGCGGTTGTTGTTCTAAAAGAAGTATTACTCGATGTAGCTCCCACCCGATTCTCTGCAAATTTTCCTATTGACTTTATTTATCAGGTTCTGGTACCGTCATCGGTTAAAAAAAAAAGAAAAATGTAGGAAACTAGGACTTTCCAATTTACCCTTATCAGCTCGAAGCATTCCCAATTAAGGCAAATCGTTTAGCTTAAGCTTCTCCTTTATTATTCTCCCTACACGCTGGTATTTGCTGGTCTACATCTGCCAGGGTGGATCTCAATGAAAATGGAAAATATGACAGAAAAACTACAAATTGTTTGCCTGCCAGGGTGACGTCAACGATCATTCCTAGCAGGGCTCACGTGACAAGCGAAACCCGGGGAATGTGGAGCCCCCGCTCCTTCCCAAAACCGGCGCGAGGCGCAGGGGTTCCCGGTGGCGGGGGGTGCGCATCCCCCCCTCCCCTCCCGTCCACGGTCCACGGTCCCGCACGGCACCCCGGGAGCCTTCGTGGGAGCGTGCCGCCTCCGAGGGCTCCCCGCAGTCATGAACAGGCGAAATTACCGCTCTCCTCCCGGTGACAGCTAGGCTAAGGCAACAGCCCCGGGGGCCGCCGGGCGCTTAGGCACGCACCCACGCGAGAGCTTTTCTCACTTGACCAACACGACGTTTCTCAGCTCGGCGCTGCAGCTGCCCTGACTACTTTTCGGCTTTCCCTTTTTTTTTTTTTTTTTGGGGGGGGGGGAAGCCGCTTGCGCTCGCGTCCAGAAACTTTGGAAGCGGCTCAAGCACCCCCCCCGTCCGAGCACGCAGCCCGCGGACCCCGGGGGGGTTCCTCCCGCCGCCGGCAGCAGCAGCTCCCCCGGGCCGACCCCCCCGCCTTCGCCAGCCGAAGTTGGGGGATGGGGGGCAGGCAGGAGCCGGGTGTTTCGACCCATCCCCGGCAAACCCCCCGGGCGCGGTGGGGAGAGGCGGTGGACGGCGCTGGCTCGGCGCTGACCCCGCGGGGGGCTTCGTTCACCCCCGCCGTAACCCCCTCAGCTGGTTGGGGAGGGAAGCATCCCGACTTCAGGCGTTACTGGGAGGGAAGGGGGGGGTGGGAAAATCAAACAAGCAGATGGAGAAAAAGAATTTAAAAATCAAGTTCTGCAGCAGAGCCTGCTCTAGAGATGCTGAGCCTTCCAAAGGCGGAAAACTGCCAAACAGATAACTATTGGGAATTATCACTCTCCGGAGGATAATCAAAACTGGAAGCACACTCCGGAGGATGTTGCCGGCTCTCTGGATCGGATTAAAGGCGGGCAGCTTCCCCCTCCCCACCCCAGGCCGAGCCGAGCCGAGCCGAGCCGAGCCGAGCCGAGCCGAGCCGAGCCCAGGGGCCGGCACCTCCGCCGGGCGAGGGGACGGCGCCGCCCGCAGCCCACAGAGGGCGCGGCGAGCCTGCCCAACGCCGGGCCCGCTCGGCTCCGCTCGGAACCGCTCGGCTCCGTTCGGAGCCGAGCGGTTCCGAGCGG
>JANZLQ010000050.1:13909661-13932377 GCA_026212715.1 Elanus axillaris
CCACCCCCCCGTGATTTTTGGAGGTCTGCTGAAGAGAAGCAGCTCTAGGCACAGGTCGCATAAGCTGCTGGCATGGTGGCAGCAGTGGAGCTTCGCCGCTCAGCAGCACCTCAACTCCAGCTCCCCTTTCTTGGTGCCAGAAGTGTTCGGGTCCGATGACTGTTTTGCACTTTCAGGTAGATATGCCAGGTCCTGCGCCCAAGAGCAGCCTCGGTGCTGTTATGGTGAGAGTGGCACACTGCCTTCAGAAAACTTCGAACCTCACAATTACGTAGGAAACGTTTAAGACATTTGAAGATGAGACTGCGGTCATTTCCAGACCTTAGGGCAAAAGGATCACAATATCTCACTGTTTAGAGGCACATAAATAATGTTGGTCTCCTCTACTATGTGTCATTTGCACCCAGCATTATTAGAAACAACTGGCAACTCCACTGAAATGTTTGTAATAACTTTAAGTATTATGGGAGTTATAGATCTGTAGGCCTGGCGTTTTAATTCCTGAAGGCCTATGCTTTTCTTCAAGTTGTAAGTGCAGTTGTCACAGCACATCTACATAATGTAGTTTACACCATTAATTTTGATAACCAAATACATATATTAAGAGATCATATTTGGCTGTGTGTGTTTTTATTCTTACCCCCTTTGGAAGGTACATGCATTTCCACTGTACTATTACTGATAAAGTACAGCTGTATAATTTCAATCACGTAGTTACAGTAGGACAAGCTATTAAATAAATCTTAGATTGGGACTTGTTGAATTAAAATCCCTCACAAAAGCTCCTCAGATTCTTTTTAATATTCTATAAACAGCATAATTTACAGTGTCATTCTAGCTCTTCTATAGCTTTTTTCTAACACTTCAGCATTAGTAGCAGTTGGTGTATTTCCTTTGCTTTCTTTTTTCCTTAGATGTATAGTCACTCTTTTTTGCTAATATAATTGACTTAGGTATCCACTGATGTGTGCTGCATTTTAATGATGATGGTTTGTTTTATCCAATAATGCTTTTTAATAAGATTGTTTGGATCATAGTTTAAGGACAGGTGTAAACTATCGCTTTGGTTTTTAATGCCCAATGTAGACCTGGGCAAGATTTTTGCCTGTGAACAGGTTTGCAGTCAAATCAGGTTATACATTTTTATGCATTTATACTCTTAAATACATTTTCGACTTGACTTCACTTTAGGCTTACTAAATTGCAATTAGCTTCCCCCTTCTGCTTCTTTCCTCTACATTAATATGCTAAAGTCCATGAGGTCCGTATCTCTTTTGCCTTTGTTCTTTCTAATAACCCAAGAGTGTATTTGAATGGCAACACAGTTTGAGCTTGGCCTGTATCAAACAGCTCTAGTCCATTGAAAACATTACATCAGGATAACACTGAGACCAGAAATAAAGTGGATTAAAAAAAAATAGTAATTGAATGAAAACACTTTTACAGAAACACAATATTATAAGAAAATCCTTCATGTGTGGTGCTTAGAACAAATATTGACTGGTAGACTAATAATATAGTTTTTCTTAACAATAAAGTTAAACATGTTCTCCACTGAAATATTGGTCCAGATGCTGCAAGAAACAGGAAACTGGACTGATCAGCTTTTTTTAGGACTAGGTCTTTGCGGTAGTTAAATCACTGTGGCAATGAGAGTGCAATCATGAGCTGCGTCATTGTATTCCACAAAGTAGCACTGAGTTTATTTTACTGATTCACGGCAGGTTTTTTCCCCCCAAACTGCTGTCCCCATCTCATATGTTTCACTTTACTTACACATGGTACTTCCCTGCCAAAGATGGCAATTTTGGGGATTTTGCCTGGGGTTGAGAACACTGAAATAATAATGATAATATCACATCCACTGTTAATTCTTCATGCATAACTAGACTGCTTCAATTTACAAGACGTTCTATACAATACGGATAGATATATTTTTCTTTTTGTGTGTGTGTGTGTATATTCTACTGTTTCCTCATATGTTTTGCATTGTTCACAGACAAGATAAATTTTAGAAGCCTAAGTCATGATGTTCAGAGACTTACAGACATTATTAAGAACAGTAAGGAATTATGAGCATTTATAAACACAACAGGCCCAAATTAAGACCCTCAGTTCAGCAGCTGGAAGCCTTTTGGGGTTAATTACTACACGCAAAGAGAAAACATGCAAGGAACTATGTACTCAATATATTCTGCACCCTCAAGTTCAAGAGACTACCAATGGAGTAAAATACTGGTTAGCTTGAGTATAGATAGTGCATCCCAAATTGAAGTTTTTTATTGTGTTCACCTATGTTCGTAAATTCAAATATTTAACACCTAGATGCTTTCTTAATGCCATGGGATACTCAAATAAAGTCAGATACAAAACAAATCTAAGCGGAGCAGATGTTTTGAAGGCAAGGAAAGTAAAAGGCCATATCCTGCAGAACTAGGCTGAGAATGGGCAGGGAAATATTTGCTCTTGTGTTTCACCTTTTATTTCTTTCCCCAGCTTTTCCATGAGGGTCAGAGAGTTAGAAAACAACAACATAGTCATTCAGTAGTTCACAGGTATTTTTTCTCTCTCTCCCACCTTGTCTCAGGCCAACAAGTGCAAGCATTTGCAGTAGTTCATACTGTTCTGGCATCACCGCTGTAATTGCACTAACCCAGAACACTGTTGCCATAAACATTCCTATACTAACCTTAATAATTCTAATGCTTCCTGGAAGCAGTCTTGGTGCAGCTGCATTGATGTAGTAGATACTGCCAGCGTAACTCACAATAATCTCGCAATCCTTACAAAGCCTGCTCTGTGCAATTTCCTTCTACTTCACATTATTTACTTGGTCTAACCTACTTGCTGTTTCATATAGTGATGAATACCAGTTCATTTAGTTCAAATAAAATAATCTCTTCAGATATTGATTGGTGCTCTGACTAATCCCCACTTCATGAGTCCATCTTGGGACCTGTTGGGAAGTTTCCCCATAATGCAGTGCTACTGCATGGCTGAACAAACTCCTGTGTTAATACAACAAATTTCCACCTACACAGTGGCTTGCTGAGGATTTCTTACCTTGCTACAAATTTATATATACTCTTTTAAATTATGATAAGCTCTACAGGTATAAAAAGGACTTCTCTAGCAGAAACTGGAGCGTTCGATGGAAAAGAAGAGTGTGGTCAAGAGCTTTTGACATCTCAATGCCACTGCCATTTTGTTAGCTTCTTTGCTTTCGTTGTGAGTTTTTGTGACTGCAGAACTGCCTTGAAGTCCTGGCAGCAGGACACCCCAATTATTCTCATTTGATAGGCATGAATGGCCCTTCTTGGGGGAAAGAACAACTCAGTGTTGAGAAGGCTGTTGGACCCTCGTATCTCCACTGACCAACAGAGTTGCTAATAATGTCAGTATGCTGACATATAAAACTGGGATCCTACTAGTTACTTTCTTTAGGGTGCTAGCATTTCTCTCCTAACTCAGTATATTTTTCATCATTCTTTTTTAGGTCTTCTCATCTTGCTTCCTTATCCTTTGCCCATTCACTGCCACAGTTTTTCTTTTGTCTCCATCTTCCATGTTTCTATTTATCTATCTCCCTGGCTCAGTCTTGTCAGCTCCATGTTTGACCCTATATTAAAACCACTCTTGGTCTTTCAGTTGTTTTTATTAGAAGCAGCATCCCTGTATTCTTTGTGTTTATCTGTATTTGGTAGTTGATAAAGATTTCAGAGAAAAGACTGTCTTTCTGCATGTTTACATAATGCCTACTCCATCTGAGACCCTAAAACCTAAGCAACAACAATAACAAAATGATCCATTTTCCACTGATGTGCCTACTCTGCCTAAAAATGGCAAGTTCAAGCAATTAGGGACTCAGGTGATTCCTCATGTAACTACAGTTGTGTGACTAATTATGCTACCCTTTTCACTCCACTAAACTTACACATGACAGAGCATATATGTATGCAAGAGTGAGAAACATTTCTGGATTTGTTTGCTTTTGTGTTCCTAACAGTTGCTTGTTAATACGAACATGTTTTGGGGAAAAATGGTGGCTTGTAGATGCAACCTGACCTTCAGCCAGAGCTGGTACCAGGTAACTTTACAGTTTGTCATCTGACTGTTCGCAGTGTTAGAAAAGAGTATTGGTATATGTGTGTTTAACTGGACTTCATGCTTCTGCACATGTAGTACTTGTACTGTTTTCCCAACAGCAGGGGAGTTACTTCACACACATAGAATTTTGAACAGTTTTTTGTATTATCACTACTGTTTAGCTTTACTTGGCAAGAGTAGAAATGAGGGAATAAATGTAAGAAAGAAAATAAAAAGCATTTAAAACCACCTAAAGGATGATTTCA
This sequence comes from Elanus axillaris, assembly GCA_026212715.1. Lineage (NCBI taxonomy): Eukaryota > Metazoa > Chordata > Aves > Accipitriformes > Accipitridae > Elanus > Elanus axillaris. Next base: position 13,914,014 of record JANZLQ010000050.1, read on the forward strand.
TCCAGCTGGACAAATCCATGGGACAAGAGGGGATGCAGCCAAGGACATGGAGAGGTAGACAAAGACACTGCAAGGGCTGCTCTCCAGTTCAGGACCTGAACCCGAGAAGTGAAAAAAGTCCTGCTGGGGGACAGTTATTAGCGGGGTCCCTCAGCATGTGGGAACCCATACTGTTTCTTATGAACCTACCAGCTAGGATAGAGCATACCCTTAGCTGGTTTGCAGACCGTCCCACATTGGGTGGGAGTGGCTCTTTCACTGGAGGGCAGGCTGTTATTCAGAAGGACACTGATAGGCTGCAGAAAGAGTCCAGAAGGAATCTCATGAGGTTCAGCACAGGTGAACATAGAGTCCTGGCCCTGGTCTGGGAAGACATTCTCCTTCCGTCCAGGCTTGGCATCAACTGGTTGAAAAGCAGCTTTGTGAAAAAGGACCTCAGGCCCCAGTGGACAACAGAGGGAACATGAGCCAGTGGTGAGCAGCAGCTGCGGTGAAGAAAACCAGCTGCATACTGGGCAGTAACAGTGTGAGTGTAGCCAGTAGGAAGGAGGTGATTATTAGTGAGGTGGGAGTCAGTGTCTTCTCCCAAGTAACAAGTGATAGGATGAGAGGAAATGGCCTCAGGTTGCACCAGGGGAGCTTTAGATTAGATATCAGGAATTATTTCTTCACTGAAAGGGTTGTGAAGCACTGGAACAGGCTGCTCAGGGAAGTGGTTGAGTCACCATCCCTGGAGGTATTTAAGAGACAGACTCAGTAGTGTTAAGTTTATGGCTGGACTCAATGATCTTAAGGGTCTTTTCCAACCTAAATGATTCTGCAATTCTATGATTCTTCTCTATTTAGCACTGTGAGAATCCATATGAAGGACTCTGTCCATTTTTGAGCTTCCCAGTGCAAAATAGGTATTGATAAGCTGCAGCCAGTGTAGTGGAGGGCTACCAAGGTGATTATAAGCCTAGAGTACAGGATGAGGAGAGACTGGGAGAACTGTGCTTGTTCAGCCAAGAACAGACTAATGGGAGATCTTACTGCTGCCTTCAGGTACTTATTGGTAAAGTGTAATCAAGGCGGAAACACTCTTCTTAGAGTGACAGGATGAGAAGCAGAAGAGAGGTTGTTACATGGGAAATTATGATTAGATTAAAAAAAAAAGAAAGAAAAAAAAGAAGGAAAAAAAAAAAAGCAAGCCGTAAGTGCCCAGACAGACTATGACTCACCATCCTTGAAGATACTCAAAACTGAACTGGACAAGGCCCAGAGGACTCTAACATAGCTGGACCCACTTTGAGAAGAGGGAGGAACTAGATGACCCCCAGAGATCCTTTCCAACTAAAACTATTTTATGATTTTGTAGTGGGAGAACCCATAGCAATGTAAGAGTGGAGTTAACATCCTTGGAGCAGTCTACAAAATATGTAGCAATAATGCAAGTGGCTGTAATGCGTCAGTTGTATTGACTACAGGTACATTTATTTCACAGCTTTGAACTCTCGTCAGAAGGCACTGTGTAACAGCACTGATGCTTTTTTCTCTTATGGGTGTATACTACAGCTTATATATAGCCATGATAGCTAATAAGATCCTGCCTGATACAGCCATATTAGTAAGCTAGAGAGATCTGGCAAGCACTGTGCCATCTTCATGAGAAAGCCATTTATGTGTCCAGGAAAGACTGGCGAGGAGGGAGAAAGGAGTGAGCAAGACCTAAGGAATAGTCATTATCCAGTTGATTAACTGACTTTCCAACCCACCTGGTGCTTTAATGGTCTGCTCCTGGGGATGTACAAGAAGTAGACTTGCATGTAGATGTGCAGGATACCACTATGAGAATGTAGAGCCACCAGTTATTATCATGTATTATACTTCTGGGGATAATTTCTCTGAGTACACAAGTGAAGGGTACTTCCTAGCTGAAGAGCTTTTGTCTGTGGCCAGGCTAACATGATTCTGCTCTATTGGCTTGTAATGCACCGGGAGAGCCTCTTGGCCCATTCCAAGATGAAGATCCTTTTCATTTGTTACAAAATGACAAAAAGCAAAGTCACTGAAAGTAAAATGCATGAGGGAGAGCAGGAATATCTTTAAATGGGTTTTGTGGTGTTGAAATGGAAGTGTTCTCTGACCTTTCTTAATCCTAATTATTGTTTGTGAAAGAAGTGCTGCTAAATAAAAGATATACTCTTAATCATGGTATTAACCATAATTACATGCCATTCTGAAATATTTCATAATTTTGTAATTGCTTAAAGTGTTGGTGTTTAGTGAACATAATTTACAGTAATTCCTTTATTCTTTCTTTGTCTAACCAATAATCATCTTTGTAATAAGTAATAGAATCGTGAACTGAACAAAACTGTACACATAAGTGTTCAAAACATTTCTATTTGTCTTTTGTTTCAGTAGGAATCCAAAACAAAGTTAATCTGATCAACGGGGATCAATAGAAAAGTGAGTGAAGATTCTTATTTCTTTGAAGCCAGTGAAGGCAATGAAATAATCCTCCTAAACAATGAAGGCCTTTAATTCAGAGTCTCAAACACTGAAAGGCATTGTGAAGTGGGATTTGCAGTGTTTCTGGTTTTAATTTAAACTGTACAAGCAGGTGCAGTAATGGGAGGTGAATTACTCTTATTACATTGTTGCAGTACTATAAGACAAAAAACCCAGAAAAGTCCCAGACCTGATTTATTAATGATTGGAATAGCAAAAAAGTCATCTGTCTTCCTTCTGTCACCCTCCATGGCCCCACTCCTAGTTTTAATGTATCCATCTTCCTTTCTTTGTGATTTTCTTAGGTCTACAAGCTGAAGGACAACTCTGTACTTGGGACTCTGCACCTGCGTGAGCTGGCCACCTCTGGAGGCAATGTCAGCTAGTTCTTCAGCCTCCTGCTGCTTGGTGCCTCTACTCGAAATGCTGGTAGTGGACGGGGCTGCAGAGGGCCCTTCTGTGAACTTTGGGGGCTGAGGAAAGCATAAGAAAATGTGGGATGCGTCCACCACCGTGAGTCACAGGTGGTTGGTTCATCAGGTGGGTAACACACAGCCAGCAGGGCAGGGACTTGCCAGCCAGGACCCCATCCCACCGTTCCCAAGTGAGGGGAGTAGAGCAGGTCCAGGGATGGCAGCGAGCGTCAGCTGAGAGTCCAGAACACTTGGCATCGCTTGGTGATGAGGCAAGACCAAGGAATGTCCGTTGGCAAAGCCAGGTCAGGTCTGGCGGCAGCAGCTAGGGTCATACTCAGCCCAGTGACCACTGACAGGTCCTGCAGTGAGGTGGCAGGTCTGAGGTCAAGCTGGGAAGTCAGCCCACAGGTCAGGGTCCAGTCCAGCAGAGTGCATGGCCAGGCATGGCTGCGACGGACCTGGAGACGAGCAGACCTACAGCATGACTCGGGCAGGGATGGATGGCCCCGTGCTGAAGTGAAACGGGGGCCCTGGGCCATGGGCAAGGGGGTGGGGGGCCACCCAGCCAGGGCTATTAAAGCCTATTAGTGCCCTTGGGGCCTTGATAAGCATACGGGACAGTGGCTGGTCAGTAATCTGAGACCAGGAGTACCAGGCAGATCTTTGCTGGAAGGTGCAGTATTGGGCAGAAGACAGGATGCAAAGAGGGACCCTCTGGCTCACGCTAAGGCAGCAAACCAGGCTGGCCAGAGGAGAGCACAAGGGACTCTGGTTATGCTGAAGCTGATGGCAGGTGGTGCTTTTGTGGTCAGCAGGAGGATGATGATTTGACTGTCTACATTTCTGTCTACCACACAGGCTTGTGAAAATGCAACATGTGGTAGGACCCCTGTTGTCAGTCACCATTAACTTGTTTGGGGTGAAAGACGGATTTCTTAGTAATCTCCTGACTTCTTCTACCTGTTCTGCGGATTTCCTTACTTCATGTTCAGTTAGAGTCTAGGTGGCAAAGAAAATATTAATGTTGAATATTTATATTCAATATTCTGGGTGTCATATCTCTTACAGAAGGAATTGAGGATTGATTGATTGTTCTGTATGTCTTGATCTTTCACTTTTTTTGTCTCTCGTTTCCTTGTAATGTGAGAAGAAGTTCAACTTTTGAACCTTGGGTTAAAACATTTGTCTTGACTCTAAGCTGAACCTGCTGATTTTGTTACTTTATGCTTTTGTTTGTAGAATACAGGAAGGTATAGACGGGCAAAATCAGGCTTACTGTTGGTTTGCTGCAATCATGGTGAGGACAATTTCAAATGTATTTAGTTCACATGTTGTCTTTGGGGTTTTCTGTCTACCTGCAAGAAAAAATACTGTCCTCCAACCCAACTACCACCAGGAACTCAGGGATCCACAACCATCAAAGCTGTCACAGAAGATTGGTTTCATGGCACTGGGGGGAGAGGCATGATGCCAGAGTGTTGTTCTTATCTTCAAATAGCATCTCACTGAATAAGGTCCTCTTTGTTTCAGGAGCCATGAGTGTGTTTTGTATGCACTGTTCATTTGTTTTTTCAGTTGCATGTTCAGAGATAACAAGGGTTGCACTAATTGCCTAAATAAGATTTGGAATTTAACAAATTATAATGTTCAATAACATAATTTTCTTTGACAAAAACAACACAGGTAGTGCTTTCCTAGTCTGACAGCACAGGGAACTAGAGTTGATTCAGAAGTGCAAGAATGAGATTCTAATAGCGTAAGAAAATAAAAAGTGCTATTTATCACTGTTTCAGTGTCACCAACTTGTTTTTTTTTTATTGTTCTTCAGAATAATGGGAGTTATTGAAGCAGTTTATCCTCAAGTCACATGATACATATTATGCATGAAGTATGAAGAGGATTCTAAATAGCAAAACATAAAAAAGCACCTTAAATTTAACAGAAATCCACAGCAAGGAGAGCTACACTTTTAAAACTATCCTATTTCTATCTGGAACAAGCAGAAAACAAGTACCTATGGAAAAGACAAAGTTCAGTTATTAAACCCACACAAACTGGGATATTTGCATAGTTACTGCTGTGTTCAAATGAAAGAAGATAATTGTGTATATGAAAGGTTTTCAACAGCTGTCTTTGGAATCAGATAAAGAATTAGATAAACATGCTGGCTGCTAAGCATCTGGGATATATACACCAACACTCAATATTCACAAATTGCTAAATGGTTGTTGGACACCTGAAATTCTATTGATTACTAAAGCTCAATAATGTCTGAAAGACTTGTTCAAAAAAGCAGGCAAGCAAACAAGCAATTACATAGTATTGGGACTCAGCATATACAAAATTCACTGTGAAAAGAGTGAACAGTCTGACCAGATAAATAACCTTAGTTCAGTATGGCAGCAGCCGTAACAGGAAACCTTTCAAATGGTGATTACATAAAATTAAGGATGATACAGTGAAAAAGAGTATTGTAAATCAGACAGCAGGGAATTTCAAGGATCACAAATCCTTGCCTAATATAAATTACAGCAATAAATTCTAGCATGGATTGTTTCTTTTATAACAATGGTTACCAAGAAAATAGGAATTGTGAGCTAAAATTCCAGGACATTTAAATCATAATAGTCCCTAGAAGTTTAATTGTTTTAGTTAGTTTCCAGCTTGCTGAAAAGTGAATACATGCAATAGATATAAAACAATTTGATTGTATAAATTAATGTCTGTTTGTTTAGTTTCTATGTTAAGTCAGCAAGTAACACTCTTAATGTAGTTATTGTGGTAACTGGAAATAAATAGTTAACCTTATTCTTTCTCTCATAGATTTTTAGTATGACCCTAGTGAGATACATTCATGTATCAAGAAGTCCATTGAAAACTGTGGAAAGATACCAGTATAAAACTGGTGTGTGAGTCAGTCTCAGCACTTGGCAGAGTTTATTGTCCCCTCGATCTTCTAATTGTTACAAAACACTCAAAACACAACTGCCTGAAAGATGAGAATAGTAATTTCAAAAAAATTCTTTTAAGATTAACTCCCAGAGTATTTTGCCTTGCTTTTCATCTCACTAGAGTTATTAGTCATCTCTCAGATGGCTTAACAGGGATGGTCATTGTACTGTAACCCTGGGCTCTGATTGTGGGGATGTCCTTATGTCATAATTAGAGAAGAGATATTGCCTCAGAGAAAACTGTGATATAAACATGAACTGCTCTGGCTAGCGCTAATCTATTTTGATATGAAGTGATCTGGCATCATGGGAAGCTAAAGAAGATTTTCTTCATGTGGTTTACAAACAAAAGAAGAGCACTGCAAGACTACAGAAAAACACAACTCCAACAATGCTTATAATTTGGCCTGGGGTTGACTTCACAATACCTGCAGGCAATCTCATGTAATGCAAAATACCACTAGTGAAATCCAGTTCTCTGTAGAAGGCAGCTCATAATGGACACTGGCTAGTCATTGTACCCTTATGACTAGTTAAATACCAAAGCAATATTTTGCATAAATTAACCTAGGTTCCCATATATTTCTGGTCAAATACTCCCAAAATAATAATTCTTATGTTGCACATAGCATGTTCCCATCCTTTAAGAATAGTCCCCCCCCCCAAAAAAAAAAGTTTAGATGAAAAATTTCATCTCTGTTCTTAGGATTAAAATTTCACTGCCCTTAAAGTCTTCAACTGGTCCTGTGCAAAACCAGAACTTCAACTCTGTATCCAACTATACAAGATGCTGAGTGGTAAAGAGTTTCTGCAGGTTTCCCCACAGGATGATAATGGTTTGAGACCAGCCTGTGACTACTTTGTTCAAAGAGGAATGAGAACGACAAGTGTACAATTACACAATGTCATCTGATGCCACGGGCTGTGTGATATAGCTGATTAACTGTGAAGACAGATTATACATAGATGATGCCCATGAATTGTTCTGCAGTTCTTCAAGAAACTGTAAGTGAAGATTTAGACCCATTATTTATTGGCCTTGAGTACTTCCGCAAGATATTCTATTAAATATCTTATTCAACTTTGGGGCTTCAGCTAAAATGGAGCCACTCCTGCCATAAGATAGAAACATTAGTAGTAGCTCTAATGCCTTTGCAGTGAGGCAAGAAGGAAGCACAATTTCTACGACTCATGGGATTGCTTTATACAGGACTGGTTGTACTGGGACTTGCTGCTGAGCAGTGGTGCACAAGGTAACCTCTCAGGAGACACAGAGTTATCGCTTTCAATACATTTTCTGTATAGATGATGGGAACATTGTCTGGTACTAAGGGCACATAGAAAACTCATCTCTTTTATTTTCCTTTTATATGATTGGAGCTAATGAAGGTGTTAAGAGGTGAGCAATTTCTTTCCAGAGAGTTTTGTGTTTAGTTCCATTACATCAACAAGAAAAGAGGTATTAAAATATATAAAAGATAAATGTGACAATTTCCCTCTCTGTTTTTCCCGTGTGCTTTTCCTTCCCTGTGTCTGTCATTCAGGCAGCAAATACTTCATGGTATAGAAGGTGTCTTTTTGTATTGTCAGTGTCTAAGAAATAGTAAGGTATGAAGATGGAGATTAAATTAATGTGAAATTTTAAATATAATATTTAGGATGGTGGAACTGTACCACATGTTCTGCAATACATGAGTTAGTTGTACTCCATTTATCTGTAACAGCTGCAGGAATGCATTTCCACCAATTCTTGTATTTTTCTATCAAACACTTCAGATCAGGGCCTCAACAAAAGAGTTAAGTATTGCACTGCTGGATAGTTTCTTCACAAACCAAGGAATTATATTTCTAACAAGTCCTCAAGTGAACTTGTGATACTGCATTCTGCTGGCCACCCTTGACTCCTGTTTTTTTCACCAAGGAATTGTGGAGAAAAATGGAAGCATGTCCTCCTCAAATCCTTCCTCTGTGCCTGAGCCCAGTGTCTGGGTTCCCAGTTCTCACTTGCAGAGCCTGGCAAGGTTCAGTCTTCTTCCTGTGTGTGTTTTTTTTTTTTTTAGCAAACAAAGCTGATCTGCTCTCTACTACTAATAGCTGCAGATGGTCATAATAGCACTAGTAAGCAACCAGGTGAATCCCAAACCTTCCTTGAAATGCCCCAGCCTCTGCTGCTGAGGAGGCTTGCACGCAGGACCATTTGTCAGGGGTGTCCGTTCATTATTAACCAACTGGGGAGGCAACATGAGCTCAAATGCCACCAGAAAAAAGACAACAGCTCTGTTTTATATGCTGTACATTTGTTTCAAGGAAAATTTGTGAAGAGAAAGTAGGACTAAATGTATTAAATAAATAATTTGCTCTGAGTCATATTCTGCTATGTTTACTCACACAGAAAAGTACTTTATTTAGCAGCTGACTGAGCATTTCATGTCGAGTGAAATATTATCTGAACCAAGAGAAAAGATCAGAAATTTGCATTATGTTATGGGAAATATAAGAAACTGTTTAACCATGGGAGAATGTGGTTAGAAGGCTTCCAGTAATGGTGGATAGGTCACTTCATCTTAGTGTAGTCTATGCAGAAGGACTGTTTAAAGAGCTTACTACCCCATTTCTAAAAAGTTCTCTGTTGCCGATATTCAAATGATGATTTTCAGAGGCTTAAATCTCAGCCAAGCTTAAATAAATTTTCAAAGGGACAGTAGGCCCTGGACTGGTCCCCTGCTGCATTCCTGCTCCCTGCTCCAAAGTACATTTGAGTATCTTGTAAGAGTTAACACCAAGCAATCAGTAAGAAGAAATGCATATAATACATACAAATGTAGGATAACGTAAGTTACAGAAGATCCCAGGTGGTTCCCGGTCCAGATTCCTGCTCAGAGCAGGGTCAGCTATGGGATCAAATCAGGCTGCACAGGGCTTTATCCAGCTGGGTCTTGAAAATTTCCAGACAGAGACTGCAGAGGCTTTCTGGGGAACCTGCTCCACAGCTTGACTGTTTTCAAGGTGATAAAGTTTTCCTGATATCAAATCCAAGATGGCATTTTTTTTGTGGCTTTTGTTCCCTTGAGTGACTGAACAGCTTCGAACAAAACCATTCTTTGTGTAAAAGAAGCGTTAGTTCCATACACCTTGTTTTGTGTAGGATTTGATTTGAGGTAATTTTCCAAAAATACATAATAGTCTGGGTCAGCCAAATGAAGTAAATAGATATTTAGACACATGGGACCTTTGGGTACATCTAAGTTAGGACAGAGGTAGCAGAGGTTCTGAGGATCTTGACTCTGGAGGACGGGCTTGAAATCTGCAGTAGTTTTCCCTGGCCTTTTGCAGGTCTTGTCTTGTTCTTAGGTAAGTAAGGCTTATTCTCAGTAAGAACATTCACAAGTTTTGTGGGGCTGGCACTCTTAAGAGCATGTTTGTGATATGAACAAAGAGAGTTTTAGAAGTGTTGATAGCTTGTGTATTTTCAGTTTCGCGATGGGAATCACATTAATGAGAACATCTGACTCAGAATGTTAATGCTTATTCTCATATGAGATAAAACAAGTAGACAAACTGATAACAGCATCATATTCGTGTAGCTGATCTTTTCTCTTTTACTTTTACACAATGCACTATTTCCAGGGAAAACAACAACAACAGCTATAAAACTTCCTCTGGACGGTTAATTAATAAATCTATATCAATTAACTTTAAAACACTGTTAACTACCAAACCAGAAGTTTAAATCATCCATAAATTTAATTGCCTATTCCATCCCCAGCAGCCCCATTGTGACGAGCAATTTCTAAGGATTGCTAACAGGGGGTGATATGGAGGGTTGGAGACATCATACAGCACGTTAACTCTAGTTCAATGTTGCCACTGAACAGCGCATGAAGGACAGAGAGCATACGAAAACCTGAATTAAACCTTTTTAGATTCATATATAGCAGCCATCATATGTCCCTTTGTACCACCCCTCATTGTCAAATCGCTTTACAACCAGTCCTGTACACATTCTTCAGGGGAAATTGCACTCAGCCACTTTTGCAGTTAGAAAATGTGGTGTGCCAGATACTTTGGAAGCAGGCAGTTAACCTGACCCACCAGTTCTTGAGAGGCAGCTACTACCTGGCCACTCAGCACATAAATGACTCTGGATGCATCTGGGTTGGCAGTGCAAGAAGGGGTAGGTACGGGACTGTGGAAGGGTAGAAAGTGCTGCTGTGGCGAAGTTACCTGGAGGGAAGTACGGCACATACAATGAGCTATTACTGTATGGACGAATTATACTCAAAGCAGAGGACATGGGTGATCTGCGGTGATGTGGTTATGGATGAGGGGGATAGAAGTTATGGGGAGGAGCTGCAGATGTGTATTAGTGGATAAGTTGCCTTTGCTGACACATCTGCAGACCTGGTCTGGGTAGCACAGGTCCCTTCCGCCCTTTGTCAGTGAAGGACATCTGTCAGCTCCAGCATAAAGAACGTTATTGGATGATAAGCTGACAAGAAATCCTACTTTTACTGTAGCCCTATCCACCCCTTTTCACATCACTTGCCATACTATAGAACAGCTACAAACAGCTTTACCTGCGTTCTCCTGAACTTTCCTTCCAATTCACTTACCAACAGTGTTGAAAGGACCCACTAAAAATGGTGTTCTGACTGAAGTGATAACATTGACTGTGGTTCATGGTATTCTTTTACAAAGGCTCTAGGTTCAGGAATATATAAAATATGGCCTTTTTCTTTGTCAGCCAGGAATCATGTGGCTTTCAGATGTGGTTTAATTTAGACCCAGTCCTGAATTCCCTTTTGGGTCAAAATTTGAATAATATCCATGGGTATTTTGGTCATGCAAGGATTGTTAATTTGCCCTCTGGATGTCTGGACTGGCTTCTTCTGAAATGTTGATTTGGGATATAAGTTCCGTAAAAAACTTAAATTTAGAGTGTTTTCCCCTGACCGCGTCTATCAAATATTTTTTCCTGTGGAAAAGAAAAAGCTATCAGAAAATCACAAGCAATTAACATATTGTTAAAATCTCAGTTCTGAAAGTGGAAATAAACGATGAAAGCTCACCCCCAGAGCATTAAACCCACCTGTAAATACCTACACATTTCATTCCCTGAAACTTTTATTGTTTTTCAAGTAGGAAGAATATCTCACTTGCTCCAGATGTCATAAATTTTAAGACACAGCCACAGCCCCATTATAATGTACCTTCCTAAAGCTTGGTCTCTTTTCCAGTATTTTTTCCTCTTGCTTGCCCAAGTTACAATGTATTTTGAGAGAGAAAGAGAGTAATAGACAACTGTCTTTCTGTAAAATATAGTGAGGTTATTCTGTACAAATGGAATGAACCTCATTTTTTCATTTCAGATCAAAGTAGAAATCTTTTGAAGTTTAGCTATTTGATAAAAAAGGGCTTTATAACAAGCAGATATAGAAGTTAATAGGACATAGAGATATTTTATTAAACTGCAAACCATTATTAATATTGCAGTTTTAACTTGAAAGAAATATGTGAAATGACACCGGAAATTAATTAGATTATTTCATCATTCTTTTACATTATAAACTTTGATACACTTGCATAGATATATAGGTACATTGATAAAAAGACACAAAGACAAACAGAATTTTAATGAGTGGGGAGCTTTTATCTACTATCACTTTGTGACTTAATTTTTTCTGTTTATACTGCCTATTGATTCCAGTTGAAACCTGCTGTTTTAATGTTGTTATTGATATTCTCTCTGGGTTTTCTTCTAATTCTGGCATTGATATTACCTTGATCGGATTTAGTTTATTTGAATTGCCTGTAGGTTTCAGTCTCGGGAGTTTTTCACTGCTTATAGACATGCAAAGATAAAACCTCTCTTTTTATCTAAAAATCCTTGAGAGACTCTGAAAGATACAGCCATTTTCTGAGAACATTTAAAAGAAAGAGACAACAATCAAAAGGAATATACTTCTCACCCAGCCTATTCAAGACATCATTTCTATACACCCTGCATATTCTTTGACATGCACAGACTTCTCATCTAGTCAGTTCCATTTTACATTTGGAAATGATATGTAGAGAAATTGGTTTGTCATAAAGTCACAAATGGTTCCAAGCTCCGTGTCACAGGCTGCACCTTCACCAGACCTTCTCTGGCCCTGGCTAATTTGGGAAGTGGACCTGCGTAGTGCTCCATGTTATTATTTTTGCACCTTGGTGAAAAAGTAGGTTTTAGCACATTCTTTGAATGTAAAAGAAAATCTCCCTTCCCAATGAGAGAAGTCAATGTGTGAGGGTAGGTGGGGTAAGTGAGGGAAAACTTACTATGTATTTGGGCTAGAGGTAATTTCTGTAGGTTGTTCCTTTAAGTTGCTATTTGGTAGATGCCCCATCCCTGGAAACATTCAAGGTCAGGTTGGACGGGGCTCTGAGCAACCTGGTCTACTTGAAGATGTCCCTGCTCATTGCAGGGGGGTTCGGACTGGATGACCTTTAAAGGTCCCTTCCAACCCAAACTATTCTATGATTCTATGATTTCTGCAATTGCCTGTGACTCTTAGAAAGAAATAGGAAAAATAATACTTCACTTTAAAAAAAAAGAATCAGAACAGTTTTACCTTTCAGACTGTTAGGTTTCCTTTCTTGTAAAAGTAAAACAAAAAAGGAAGAATACTCGTACCTCACCTTTCTGCCTTTTTATCTCTCTGTCTCTGTTTGCTTTTTTTTCATTTGCTTTGTCTTTTTTTTCTTTCTTTCTCTTTTCTTTTGGCTTGAGTTCAGTCTTCATTCCCTTTTTATTTTGTTTTGGTTTGGGTTTGGTTTTTTTTCTCCCTGCTTTCTTCTTTCTGTAGGCCTATAGTTTATTTTCTTCTCTTTGTTCTGACTCCTTTGTCATCTAACAGTACGCTTTTTTGGAAGTAATTATTTTGCAGGAAATAATGAACATTTTCAAATCTGTAATTAAAGCCAGGTAAAGACTATGAATATATGTGTAAACATGTGCTCTGTTTGCACGTGGTTTATTTCCTCTGTCCAGCTGTCACAGGCCAGTTACATTAACAATTTGACATCCTATAGAATTCTTTAAGATCTAACAGTCAGCTTGTGCAGTATAGGGTATTCATAGACAGGAAGAAGGCTGAAAATTGTTCTTATGGTTTGACACTGAACCATCCTGGTATCACCATAAATTTAATTTTTAATAACATTAATAAGGAATGGTAATAGAAAAGTTTATTGGAGAGTGTGGCCAAAAAATATTATTCCTCTAAGGCAGAGAGCAGTGGACTGTGATGGGCTATTGGAAAGCACCACAGAGGGAAGGGAAAGCACTATTTGCCTTTTACTATGGTCTTCCCCATGGATCACCTGCACGGGGCCATCAGCACCACTGGCTACAGCCTGTATGGACTCTATTGTTAGAGTTACCGTGCTTCTGATGGCAGAAAGGAAAATGGGTTGTAGGGGTGTCTGTTAGGCCTGCGTGGGGAATCATGGGGCAGGAGAGAATTTTCTCACTTGGGAAACTTGAACCACAGCTCCTCAAATCTTATAGCCCCTCTACCCCCTGCTCATATCTCCAAACACTTTTCCTTCAAAATCCTCCAGTGTCTTGCAGCCCAGAGTCCTGACTTGCCCATCTCAGCTCTCCTTTCCATCCTCAAATCACTTTATTATTCTCAGTTACTCAGAGTAACACTTCTCCTCATTCATCCTGGGGTTCCATTTCTTCTCCTAACCTATCTTAATCTTTCTCCTGCGAATCCCTTTCCAGTTTCTACCTCAGCCACTGGATCCTTCTGACTCTTCTCATGCTGGATTTCCCCCATCCTTCAGCTCACTGTCAGACACATGCACCAAACCTTTTCTTTCCCATGTTGCTGAAGACACAGCCAAACTTCTCACCACAAAGTTAGATCCTTCTTCCAGCACCACAGTCACCCTGGGAGCCTTTTACCCCAGGGGTCTGATATTCTTTAACAATTTCTGGGAACTTGCAGTTTTGCTGCCATACCAACTCATGCACTTGATGCCAGCCTTCACTACTGCATTCCTCTTGGTCACTGCAATTAGCATTGCCTTCTTGACCTTTTTTCTCCCCCATTCCTCCCTGAAAAAGCACACTGCTGGTTGATTTTCTCATCAAAGGACGAGTGGCAAAGTAGAATAGGCATCCCAGCCTCCCTAGGCATGGTAGCCCTGTGACTAGTGTGTTTCCTGAAGTTTCTTGTAAAAGAGCAAGGCTTATAGGACTATCAGTGAGGTGGAGAGATGTGGCCTTTGGGATATGTGTAGGTCTGCTGTAGCTCTTTGCTCTTCATTCTGTTGCAGTTTTCTCTGTAGGGGTAGCCCCTCTCCAGCATGTGGTCAGGCAGGCATGTGCATATAGTTGGCATCCCTGAAAATGGGATTCTGTGTGGTTGTTGCAAGGCAATGATCTCCTCACAGTTCCAACTAGGCATACAAGCCATAGGCAAGAGTGACCAGAATCTGTTGGAAAGGTGTCATGCACATTTTACAAGAAAATCACAAATGGCCCACATATATTTGCCAGAATTGCTCGAGGGACTTCTGGCTGAGGTGGTTGCAAAACAGCCCAATGTAAAAAAGTGAAGTGGTGTGAGAAAAAAATCGGGGCGGGGGGGCATATTTTGCACTCTTACTGAAAATAGGGATGATGGTGAAAGTGCTGCTGTTGTGTTCACTTAACTCCTTGTGGTACAGATTTGCTTCTGATGAGGAACACAAATGGAAAAAAAATTAATAAAATGCAAGTTTTAGCCCAGGAAATTTTGTGTAGACAAAAACCATGCTGTGTAGTCATTGTGAAATAATAGAATAGGAGGCAAAGAATGTGTACTTGAGGGAATATGTCTAAAAATCAAGGAACAGGAGGAAAAGACTGTTTTCTTCCTTAAGTTTATCCATATCAGGGGGTGACAAAGAAGCACCGCGGAACTGAGAGAATGCCCCTTTTCAGGAGTTATGGAGTCAAAGTGGGGTGGTATCTCACACTGAAAGTGCTACGCCATTTCAGACATAAATGAAGGTAATGACATTTAAAAATGTTTTTGCAGCAGGCCATAAAAATTGCTTGTTACATTGACTAAAAAGTGTCAGTATCGCTTTGCCTGGGAGACTGGAGTTGAGATTCAGTATTTTCTCAGCAAAGATTTTGGCTTCATTTTGAGAACATCCATTCAGTGATGGTTACTCCTGTAACCAGTGAGTAGCAGACAGTAAGGGATGATAGTGGAAGTGTGTACCGAGTGAGATTTTGACTTATTGTCCCAGCTTTCAGGAATTGCACAGATATGCCGTACAGACCACCATTTTCAATGGCCCAATGTACAAAGTTATCCTTGGTTACACTTTTTGAGCTCATTTAATCTTTGATTTACTGTGGGAATGAGTTCCACAGCTGAAGTGTGCATTTTGTAGGAAACAGTTCTTTCTGCTACCTGATAATTTCTCTAGATGCCCCCTTACTCTTCTGTAATAAGAAATAGTGGATGATCATTTTGTATCCACCTTACCCATCCTCTCAATGATTGTGTAGACAAAGTTACATCTTTTCCAAGCTGAAAAGTCTGCTATGTACTCTTTC
This sequence comes from Elanus axillaris, assembly GCA_026212715.1. NCBI lineage: Eukaryota > Metazoa > Chordata > Aves > Accipitriformes > Accipitridae > Elanus > Elanus axillaris. Next base: position 13,929,475 of record JANZLQ010000050.1, read on the forward strand.
CCATATTGGAATAATCTGATAATTGTCTAGCTTTTCTAGTTTGCTCTTTTGAATACGGCACACAGCATTCCACATGTGAGTTTAACATGTGTTCACAAAGCATCATAATGCCATTTTCCGTGTTGTTTTCTGTTCCATTCTCAATATTACTGAGAGTCTCCGAGCACAGTGTATATGTAAATATGCACAGTAACTTCAGGATCTCTTTTTTGAGATCCTGACCTTACATGTTTCTAGCAATCAACTAAGAACTAATGTTAACTCTCTCCTTGTGTATAGATATATTTTTCCTATGTGCATAACTGTGCTTATTAAGACCTAACTTCACTTGACCTTTTAGAACCCAATTAGTCAATATAATGTGTTTTCCATTTCAGATTATGCTATCCCATATCTGTGTCTTCATGGAACTTGAATTTTCCTCCTTTATTCTTTGTCCTGCTGTCTTTCACCTCACTTATATATATGTAACAACATGTATCTCAATACAGGTCCATGTTCATCACTGGTAAACATTTGACTGGTTCACCTGACGAACTTCTGAGACTGAATATTTATTTCTAGTCTTTGTTTACCCTCCTACAACTAATTATTCTTCAGTGAAAGGACCTTATCTTTTAATCCAGACCAGCTTAGTTTCTTAAAAAGCATTTGATGAGAGACCCTAAAAAAACCCCTGAGCTGTGCTCTATCAAGAAGATTATTTTACCTCCTTCAATAGTTTTGGGAATCCCAACTTCTTTATGAAGTGTAATATATTTTATTTATCTCTTCAACCACTATTTCTGTTTCCTACTAAAGTTTCTACCATTTTTCCCACTTGGGCAATCAAATTTATTGCTCTGTAGTTTCTGGAGGAATTTTTAAAAAACCGGTATTATATTTGCTGCCTTTTCTTCCTTTAGAACAGGAGGCAAGTTAAACGATAGGTGACGCGCTTGACTTCTAAACTCTTTTCTGAGACCTCTTCATTCTCTGACCTGTTGTATTTCTTTTCCTTTTCTTTATTTTGTTCTAGAAATTTCTAAAATGATAGTCCCGTTTGGGGCTTCCTACCAGTTTTACATCACTGTGAGTCCACTGACTTTCAGGGAGATGCTCAGGTTTTGCTGGTGCGTCAGAATACCAACAAACTTGTATTATGTGGAAACTCTTGTCTCTAACCATTCCCTCTGTATCTGCATTATTTACTTGCTCATCTCTGTTTCACTGTAATTTCAAAAGTTAATTGCCAGCTTCCTAATAGGTAAACAGTTAATCTCAGGTTGGCAGGCATTGAATCAACTCATCTCAGACTCTACAGCACTGAAATAGTTTGTTGCAGACTGGTTGGCAGTATTTATTTACTGACTGGCAGTTAAATATTTAATTGTTGGATTCACTAACAATTAACTGTATCACATAAAAATGTTGACTAGCTTTTAATTTTCATATCAATTTACTTTTCACTTTTGTCTGCATTCTGCTTCTTAAGGAGAGTTAGAAGCCTCAGATGTATCAAACCCAAGACAACTATAGAGATCTGGCAGCTTCTAATGAAGTCAGAAATATGCTATACTCCAAATATTCTCAAACTCCTAAATATCTTCTCTCATTCCTTTCAAATTTTCATACCCCACTCTGAGATGATGTTACAGCATTAAAATCAAAAGGCATTATGAACGGTGCCAGGCATCTTTGCTGAGCTTTGCTGTTGGAAGGATCACAGATTCAGAAAGTTGTTTAGGTTGGAAGGCACTTCTTCAGGTGATCCAGTCCCTGCTCAAGCAGGGTCAGTTAGAGCAGGTTGCCCGGGACTGTGTCTAATCTGTTTTTGCTCAACTCCATGACTGGTTTTGCTGGTCTTGCCTTGGCCTTCGGTTCCCCCTCTGCTGGCTGCAAGGCAGGATGGAAAGGTGTGAGTGCAAGGAGGGACTATCTGGAGTGCAGTGCTGGGGAGGAGGAGGAGGAGTGATACAGAAGGGATACAAGAGGCCTTGGTATGAACAGAAGAGGAGACTACAGCTGTGGATGTGGAGGTGAAAGACAGAGGTCTAGCAGATGGAAAGAGTAGAGACAGGATTCTGGGGAGAAATAAACAGAAAAAGCAATTTTAGAATATACCTTATCCAGAACCTTTCATGGAAACCAGATGTGCTAACCTGTCCGATTCCTGTGGTCAGTAAACAGGCTTGAAACCCACTGGTTAAAGTGTGCTTTGTATCAATTGTTTTAGCAGTTAACCAATATATTCAATCTACTATCACCAACACTTTTGCTGTTAGCTTAGTTGGAGAGGTCTACATTGTGATTCCAGAAGTCCAAATCCTGATGGTGGCCTAAGTATTAATGCCGGTATAGGTTTAAACAGCAGATGTTTCATTATTACAATCCTTGAAAATCTGTGTGAAAAGAGCATTGAGATTGCGAAGTCAGAAAGACAGATACTTGAAACTGCTGAGTCTAAATACGTGTGCTTGCTCCTGCTTTTGTACTTTTTCTGTAACTATTATGCTGCAGCCTTTAATGACAAAGTCAGACACAGGAGAGGCATGACAGAGCAGATCTGTGGCCCATACCTCACTGACTGCCGAAGATGTCTTCTTGGAGGGTGAATCAGGTTTGGGTGCCTGTTGTCTGTAGTGTCTGTGCCTCACATAGGGCAGTAAAAGAGGTCAGGGGATGCAAAAGAAAGCAAGCACAGCCTTACAGTCAGGGAATGTGAATGTCTCTGCCTCTACCAGAGACTTATAGGAGATGTGAAGAGTGACATGTAATCGTTCCAGTTGAGCAAAAATCCTGGCTTACTCACACTGTATGGATACCTATGCAGGACTCTGAAGCCAGATTTGTGGAAGTGAGGAATTGTTATTTCTGGAAATTGAATTAAAATTGACTGTTCTAACCCTGGTTTTGAACACTGG
>JANZLQ010000050.1:13932413-13949913 GCA_026212715.1 Elanus axillaris
GGGGCGGGAAGGGAAGGAAAGAAAAAAATGGGGTATTGGATCACATTTTCCCTATTTTTGCCTGAGATTCCCCACCTGTAAAAGGATGATAATACTTTTCCTCTTTTCATACAGAGACTGTAAAGAAGTGTAACTAATTACTGCTCATGAACACAGCTATGCTCACAAAGGAAGAAATTGCTCTGTATATAGTGTGTATTTGGTTGCTTTTGCTAATATCATGCAGGGAGCAGAGCACTGAGAGAATGATTAATTCAATGTGACCGTATCAAACTAAAAGTTAGGCATTTAGTCTAAATTCATGTCAACACAGTGATCAGATGATTCCTCCTATTCCAAGCAGACACTTATACAGAACAAATCACCCTCTGTAGGTGCTGGACTGTCTGTCATTGATTACTGAGGAAGCAGAGATTACTAGTTCAGACCAGATACCCAGGATTAGGAGCCTATGGTGTGGGTGAAGGTCAGTAACCACTGTGAACAAATACCCATGCTTTGGGAACTGGACAAACTGTTTTTGGCCATAACCTTTCAAATTAAAGTTTGATGGAGCTGTAGGCAATTTAAAGAAAAGGCCTTGTATTCTGCTGGGTAATATAGCTGGAGGAATTGCTCTCTGGTGCAGTTACAACTAATGAATGAAAAAGGTGGAAATAAAAAAATGGTATTTCAGTCATGTAGAACTTCTGTAAACAAGATCAAAGTGTTTCAGCTGTTTGTGTTGATGAGGTGGGTATCTTAGGCCTACCGTCTAAAGACATATTCTATCATATATTTTTACACCATTAGGAATGATCATTTTATATTATCTGCTGATGTTAAAGCATATAAAAAAATCAGCGTATTAGCTGCTGTGTATCATTACAGAAAGTATGTTACATATAGACTGAATATCATGTCTGATGATGGAGAAAGTCTGTTTGTGTCTAATACTTTTCCCTGGAGAAATTGTTCAAGAGCTGTTCATCCTTGTGGAAAGATTACTCTGATATCAGTGAGACTTATCTGCTGTGTAAGTGCCAGTTGAGTTGTAAAGCTTCTCTAGGGCATTTTATCAGGTGTTCTTACTCAGCAACAATGGTCTCTATGAGAAGAGAAAGAGCTGAGAAACAAGGCTTGGTTCTTCCACTTAAAATAAATGAATCTGGTAAAATTTTTTAGGTGTTTTTTTTTTTTTTTTTTTTTTTTTAGTGTGATGCAAAGTATATCCACCCCTCTTCTTTGCTGTCAGTCAGGTATTGAAACACATAGCATTTCTGTTTTACTTAGTTTGTTCTCTCCATTGATGCTGAATCTTACTTCAGAGAAAAGAAAAAAAGATGTGCTAAAAAGGATCTCCCTTTAAAGAACTGGTTTTCTTGTTCTTATGCCAACAATTTCATCTTGGAAATTCTTCAGATTCTGTCCTCAGACAGATTTATATATGGGCTATTCACATATGTTTCACACTTTTATCTTACAGAAGAATTTGACCTCTGGGTTTTGCCTCTCAGGAATAGTTTAGGAATATTAGCTGTACTATGCCCTGCAAATATTTCATGCCCATTGCTGCTTGAATGGGAGTAATTCAGGAACCACTTTGTAAGAGACAGAAAGTGGATTTTGTAATCCTTTTGAAATCTTTCCTTTTTTGATGTCAATTTGTTAATCAAATTGAAAAGAAAATGTAGAAAATGTTGAAACCCTTACAGTAAAATACAGGGATGTTAGCTAGTGACTGAGAGTGGAAATGGAAGTCAACAGATAAAAGTTCTGTTATAGCCTCAGTTACAGATTTTTGTCTACGGCTTGAGAAATATCCCTTAGGACCAGAACTCTTCCAGCTTTTGTAACTGGAAGGAAGAAATACACATTTTTTTACAGCTGTTTTTTCAGCTCTCAAACGAGGTGCTAATTTTTCCCACCTACTGGTGTGTGAATATTTTTAGATGTCTATTTGATTTAGTTTGAGAGTCCTGCGCAGGTAGAGTTCTGTCTGCCTTGGTCCATTTTGTGTATTTTTGTACTTTTGTTCTGTAAGTTTTTTTATCAGTGTAATGGGATTGGTCGTGATTCTTTTACTGCTTGTGAAAGAAGGCATCGCAATCAAGCTTTAACTAGCTGTTGTTATAGTAGCTACGGTTTGTCCCTATTGCTCTTAAATGTCTAGTAGTTCCAGAGAAAGGGGAGTGAGACATGTTTCTCTAAAATTTTGGGGGAGAGAGCTGATATGGGCACAATAATAAAGCAGAGGAAATTAAAAAGGAAGCTGAAACCACTTCATGCTTTTTTTTTCCCCCAGAATTGCACAGACTCTTTTCCAGCTAGCAAAATAAACAATTAAAGGCCTTTCTGTTTGATATATTATTCAAGTTAATGAGCAAAAGCACGTTTGTTACTCTCATAATGGAGCTGAGAGAAGGAAATCTGTTTCAAACTTGTCATTGTTTGATGCAAGGCTGAGGATTAATATTCTTATTTCAGATCAAGAGTATCCCATTTCAGTACAACAAGTTGCTATTTTGTGAACTTATGTTATGCAGAAAGCAGAGTGTTCACAAACAAGATTACATAAAAATAATAAAAGATATGAAACGAAACCAACTCAGTTATTTTTGATCTAACTTTTGTGTATTAAATCCTAAGAAAAAAAACCACCACAGAACACCCCATAAATATGTGTAATAAGCCTATAGAAAATTGAGAAAATGAATTAAAAATGCTGATGCATCATAAAATATATAAAGAAATAATTCTTGCAACCACAGTATGTATTTGACTTAGTCTTTTTCTGACCTACTGGGTTCCTAATACTTCCATAAACTCCCAGATAGTGGACTTCACATTTTTATGCTAACTGAACCTTTAACTCTCCATGTCCTTCAGGGATTTCTGTAGACCCTTATTATCAACATCTAAACCCTTCTGTTCAACTAGTTATGCAGATAGTAACTGAATATTCAAAGTTTCATTCAGATTGCAGATAGTAACTGAATATTCAAAGTTTCATTCAGATTTAGAAAATCTTTTCCACTTTATTGTTTATCAGTTAGGATGGTAGAAATGAGTCAAAACCTTTTGGTGGCTAAAGTTCAAAATGTATGGAGCTATTTAAATAACAGGATTCTTTTATTTTTTTTTTTTAAAGATATGGTGGACATCTATTAGTGACATCTAACTCCTAAATGTTATTTCTGCCATCTCCTGGTGTTTCTGGACTGTTGCGTTCTGGCTTGAGTTTTAATTTGTTAATCTGCAGAATATTTGAAACAGCAATCTACAGGTAATTGCATATTTTGTCAGAAAAAGTGTAGCAGGTCTGAAAAGTTTTGAACTGAGTTTTTGGAACGCTGCCTTTTTCTGTGCTATCTTGCTTGCTAATGCTATTTTTGTCATATTACTGATTCCAATAGATGTCTTTCTATGGTATAGTAACATCCTGTCTTGGCAACAAGGTTTGGGACTGCATTGGTCAACAGAGTTGAAAAGCAAGTAATATTAATAACTCTAATTACCATCCTTATAGGCTAAATGGAATGGAAGGATTCCTAATTCCTCTTTGGAATTTATAATAATTTACCTGCCAGCTGACCTGAAGCATCTAGCCAGACCACTATTATAAATTAGTGTCTTTTATCAGTGTTTGCTTTGTGTGGGATGAAGGAATTTTTTACCATTAGTGCTTATTGATAATGGTGATTAGGCTGCATGTTCTACTTCTGTGGAGAAGCTTACAGGCAGGAATTTTGCAATAAATGCACCTGTGAGCGCCAGAAGATACATCAACCCCCCCAAATGTCCCTGCTCCTGTGACATGTAAATCAGCAGAGCTGTCCCCGTTCCAGCTTCCCTCAAGCTCAGAGAGCCACCCAGTCTGGATGGGCACTTTTGACTTCGAGAATCTTAGGGCTGATAAAGCAGGAGAAAGTGTCCACTGTGCCTAGCAGCCTTTGTGTTGTTCCCCCTATCCTTTTCTTTATATGCAGTAAAATACTGTGTAAATAAAATTTGTATTTAATATGTTCTTGCTTGAGGGTTTTGGGGTTTTTTTTGGTACTGCTTGTAACATGTACCTAAGGTTTACAATACACAGTAATTTAAATTTATTTGTGATGTCTGCAAACATCTGATTTTTATGTAAGTGCAAGAACAAAGTGTTGGTCTCATTGATCCCTTAATTAGGTGTAACTACTAAGTGTTACTGAGAATGGGACACTATCAAGCAAAACTGTCCTTGTTATAATCCCTCAAAGATGTATACCTGGGTGCAAGGTAAAAGGGTATAAACCAAAAGGTGTAACCGTATTCCAGAATAAGAAACCCAGGGAAAATAATCACTGTCATGTAAAAGCAGAGCTGGGCATAATCTATAATACTAATGCTTTTTATATGTAGGTTACTGTATGTGAAATGCTACAGTAATTGCCTCCTTAAAGTATTATCTTGATTTCTCATGTAAAAACCAAGCTGTACACGGTAGCATGAATAGACGCAAATGGTCTTTTTTTCCAGCATGTCTGTGGAAATGATCATGCCAATTATCTTTTGCTCTTAAGCTGAATTTAGTTGTTATTCGGCATGTTTTTGTAGCGTGTCTGGTGGTGTCACAGAGGATTTCCATCCGGAGACAGCATGCATCTTTTTCTAGGGCTTATGTCAAAACCCAAGTTATTGAGACAGAAATTCTTCCCGTACATGGTGCTAGAGAACTCTTACTCCATTTGATTAACAGCCAGGTAAGCTTCTGAGGATTTCTTTAGGAATTACAGTTCTCTGCTTTCTTTGGAGTGCTGCATCCCTTGCAGCTAATGTCATCTGCAGATGGGCGGCCCGGGAAAGCGGGATGGATGAACAACTGTCTCACACGCAGGAAGCAGCAGTGCAACTGAGAATTAAGAACAGGCTGTTAAAGGGAGCTTACTTGCTTCTAATGACCTATATAGATTATATTGCCCTCACTAGGGAGGGCGACATAAATCCCTCCATAGGAACTTGCCTCTCTTGAGAATTACTATCCCACTGTAGGTATCCAGGCCTGTGAGCATGTTTGTGTTCATAAATCTGGGTGCACAAGGGCTCAGATCTTGACGTCCTTAATCTTGTTCACGCAGATGAAACACATTGGTGGCAGTGAGAATTGAGGGAGAACAAATCCGGCTCCAAAAATTGCCTAACCAGGTACCTTTCCGAAAGCTGACTGAAATCAAGGGGATGTGTTTTGTGTCAGGCTTAGGGCTGGGAAAAGGAAAGGTGACAGGTTGGTCATTCACTTCTTCCTTCAGGCAGCTTTATTTAACGTATTGCTGAGAAGAAGCATTGCCAGGGTTAAAAATGAGAAAGATCACTTTTGGAAGAGATTCTATCCCAATTTATTTTGGGACTCGGGATCTGCCTTTCTTTCATTCATTTGCTCGTTTGTTCATTTGTTATTGACGTTCCGAAGTAACAGCTAAATGGTAATTCAGCAGCCTTTGTAAGGCTTTTCATCCCCTGTCTAAGACCAGGCATGGGAAAGTCCCGGATGGGTATGCATTCCAGAAGCCACGTTTGTGTGAACACGGCACAGCTGGAATGATGAGGCCTCTTGCAGCACATGTCTAATGTCCAGCTGCCCAGGGGCAGGCAGAGATCATCTTCACAGCCTCTCTGCAGCTGCCGTGATTTCAGGCACTGTGTCTGTGTCATCCTGTATCTAATTATTGCACCAGAGGGCTGCAGTATTCCCTGTGCAAGGAATTTTTGAGTCCTAGCCCACAACTCATGAGGGAATGGCTTCCCACAGCTTCTCTCTGCCTTGGAGGATTTATACACTCTGAAGAGATCATTTTAGTTTTTTTAAGATTAGAAAAAAGTATTTTTTGAAATGTAATAGCATTTCAGAATTTAAATAAGGATGCTATTAACAAAACAGAAATAAATTTTTGCCTTGTCTGCTTCCTGCCATCCTGCTTAGCCTGGAAAGAAAAAATATTCAGCTGCTGTTCTAATTGCTCTGTGGGGGCAAATAATTTATATATGAGGGATTGTTTAAAATGAAAGGGGCATTCTCCATTGTACTGTTTCCTATCTAGGCTCTAGATCACAGTTGTGATTGCATTCCCTAGGGAAGCACTGAGCATGTCTTTAAACTGTAATTGATTTTAATTAAAAACAACTAAATATGTACAACTTAAAGAATTATTGTTTCTAAATGAGAAAAGATAATTGTTCTTCTCTCTGCTGCCTCCTGATGAGATATTTGGTTGTGAATTTGATATAATCATCATCTGCTGGCAAGTGACAACGTGGAAGGTGGCCTGCAAGCATGTATTGAATGCATCCATGCTGGTCCTAGCCCATGTTCTTCTGAAGTCAGCTGGAAGTTCTGCTGTTGACTTGAAAGTCACAGAATTATTCCTCCCTAGAAAAGAAAAAGTTCATTTACTCAAGCGCTTCTGATCAGTGGAATAGTTTCAGAATAGGTAATAACATGGACAAATTAAGAAATCAAATACATAATTTTTATTCCCAACATGTGTCATGCACATTAAACTTTGAAATAACTGTTTCCTTTTTGTGAGCTTTTCCTCCTCAGTAATGCAAAATGCGTCTTAAAGTCCCATAAATATTGTTGTGTGACCCAGCACATATTGAATCTCTTCTAAATTTTAAAGCTTTCTATTGTTCAAGGTGGCACTGAGCTCCCACTGCGTCAGCACTCTCCGGGAGACACAGACGAGTTCAGGGAATGCAGAATTATATATTCTTATCACTACACCTGAGGTCATATCTGTTAGTGCTAGAGGTTGTTAGGCCATTATCAGCCACTGATTCTTCTCCAGCTGTGAGAATAATTTGGATTCAGGGAGGAAATATAAACTGATCTCCTTTCACTCATCCACTAAGTTTAATAGGATTTGTCTTCTCTGTACTGTGGGTTGGCCCATTAGTACACCAGTGTTACCATAACAAGTGTATTAGTTTTAAATTTCCTTTTCTGTTAGACTATCAATTCTGTTGTGACTTATGGTTGTGATTTTAAGCTGGTTTAAGACAGCTGGAAGACTCACATTGACTTCATTGGCTTTAGATTAGACTTCTAGGCAGCAAGCTCATGTCATTTAAAGGATCACATTGCTGAAGCAGCGACTCCAAAAGGCGTTTGCTTTCATAGGCAAGATGCCTTCTAAGCCTTCAGGATAAAAACAGTATTGGTTGCTCTTAAAAGCATGTATCATGTGCACGATGTTACCTTTTACTGGCTTTGAACATACACTCTTGCTGCTTCTCTTTCCCTCTCAATCTTTTCTTTATATATAAAAAGAAATGTCTCTATATTTTTATATGTATATAAAATCAGTGTACTTAGGGGCCTTGTACACATCTCAGAGATATATTTCCTGTTTTGTTTGTGCGTGGGTAAGGCATAGAAGTAGGTAAACAATATTATCAATGCAGTATCACTGTGACCTGCAGACTTCTGTTTTAACTCTCATTTTACAGAAGAGCAATAATTATTATAGTAACTGCACCATCTTATGCTATGCTATGCTATGCTATGCTGTGCTAGCCATTACAAAGAGAATAATATAAGAATATTAGTAGTAGTTTTTTATGTATTAGCAACTATTGCAAGCTGCTTAGATAACTTTAGCTAGGATTTGGTTGTTTGGAAGTAAAATGAGTAGTAGATCTTGGGTGTGATAAGGAGTAGAGATAAAGAAAAAGAAAAGAATGGTCTAGGTAGTGGTTTTCTGATTGTGAGCATGGATTTGTGCAGACGTTCTTACCTGCAGGTGAACAAAATTCTTCTTAAAGCAGAGTCTCTATAATTAGCTTAATTCTCTCATTTCCTAATAGCATTCTTAAATAACCTTTACTTCTGAAGTTAGGTGTTCTCTCTTCTTGCACTTATTTTTTGTATATTATCCATATAATAACTAACCAAATACTTTTCACCTCACTGTATAACCTGAATTTTCCCTGCCATATCTGTCTTGCACTGTTCTTTATTTATGCATTACATATTTTTAGTTTTTCATTCCTATGGAATCATATCTTTTATAAAGACTTTAAGAATCTATGTATCTTAACCAGAAGATCAGTGCATAATAGAGAAAATAATGAGCAAAACTCTGTCATTGCCATTATTCTTTTTACTTTAAAATCTGTTATTTTGATGCAGGAATTGTACTTGTGAGACATTTGGAAGTCACTTTTGTTATATTTTACAGATGGGTACATCAAACATGACAAATATTTTTCAGAAGTAATGTTGGGATGCTTCCATTTTTGGATCCCCAAGTGAACACATGAATGTGCTACAAACTACAAATCAACCCCTCCCCACAAAAGTCAGCAAAAACCTTTCTGAAAACTTTTGGCTGTGAAATTTCACTAAGCCTTGGGAAAGATTCCTATGAGAGTCAGGAGTGCAGTTAGAAATTTTTTACAGAGTAAACAACATACCCTAATCATAAAGCTTCCTTCATAGGAAGATAGTCAGCATACAGAATCTTTGAAACACCTGCCTGTAAAGAAGGTCCAGGTACTGGATGGCTGTCAAAAAATGTGACTCTGTCCCTTGAAAAGTTGCTAGCCTTGTCTTGTTCAGTCTATTGCAGCAGAGGGAAAATTAATATTATCTCCTGTCAGTAACCAGTACAGATTTTGACTACAATAGCAAAGTAATAATAATGGTTTCTCTATGAAGTGATTTCTAAACCATGATGAAAATATTTAATTGTGTAAACGTATTGTATGCTCTTCATGCAACAAAATAAAGAGTCTTCAAGCTTTTCTTGAGGCTGATGCTCAACCCTCTAGTTCTGAGCTACAACTGACATGCAAGAAAGAGTAGAAACTGTCACCTGAAACATACCACAATGGACAAGGAAAGCTCTCAATCTGCAGGATTTAAAAAAAAAAAATCTTTACAGATTATTATTTGGAACATGGCATCTTTACACAAAGTCTTTATATGACCAGTGAAATCGCATGCCACTTCAGTAAACTCATGAGAATAACAGTGCTGAACCTGAGATCCCAGTTCACAGACCTCAATGCATTTGTGGAGGAAGCATTGTATGTGATCACAGAATTAAAAACTGTCCTGATGCATGCTCAGAGAGCCAAGTAGGATAAAGTTTCATTTACATCACTTTAAATCTGCCACTTCCTAATGTAAGTGCTTGACTTTGTAAATCAAAACATTTAATATGCTTTTTTGCACATAATATATATAGTTCATGCTCTATTGTAGCTGATGCATTACACACATTGTTATTGTAACTGTTGTTTATGTATTAAGTCATAAAAATGCAACAACTACAAAAAATCTTGAGAAACACGCTGAGAGAGGAATACATTTTAACAATCAAGCAGGGCAAATAGAAATGCTTCTCCCAAACATCTCTGAAAGGTTTGCATAAAATTCCTCTTTGCTTATGTTCCAATCTCTCCACACAGCCTTTTTATGAAAATTCATGTGAGTTAAGTTTTGTTCTTTCAAGTGTTCATGGAAAGTGAATTTCAGGCTCACAGCCAAGATACATTTAATCATGAAACAAAATTAGTTTAATCGTGAAACTAAATTTGTTTGGGGAAGAATTAGAAGTATGCAACTTAATGTAATCCGGGAACAGAAACAATAGTCTGCTTTAGATGGCCAAGGAAACAATGCAAACTTCAGACTGATGATAATGGCATACCCTGTGTGGCTATGGGCATGGTAGGCAATTTGTGAGAAAGCTAAAATGCACAAAGCAGATTCCACAGCTGGGTAGTTCTGAAGATTTTGGAACTGAATACAACTGCCTGACCTCCTGCAGGTATTTTATCTTTCTGTAAATTTGGGGGTATTGCAGAACTTGTGTATTTGTTTCTACCAGTCTTCAGCCTTGTCACAGTTCTGGACAGGCTTGTCCAAAGCTTTGCTTATTTGTTGGTTGGGTCAAAGTTACAGGATATTTCAGGTCAGTCTGGGAGGGTTCGTTGTTTGCAAGAGCATAGTGCCTAACAATGTTGATACTACTCATGTACTGTTTGAGATGTGTACTTTCAAACACCGGACAAGTCAAACTGAGTATTCCAAGAGAATACCCTGTAAAATTGAAGTCTAGAACTGATTTCTACTCCTGCCTTTGTTTGTGAGAGCTCTTATAAGCACTCATTGGTGAGGATTAACAATACTGGAATGAACCTTATAAATATTTAGATTGAACTTCTGAATTCTGGACAAGTATCTAAAAGCTCATTTTTAAAAAAGTAATTACAATTATTAATTAAAAAACCCCCACTTTTATGAATGTAGATACCAGTAACTTAATATAAATATAGGTTCTATTTTGGCTACAGATCTAATAAAAATGGTGGCAAGACTGTTTTTTTGCAATAGGAATAATATATTTTTTCCTACATCTTATAGTCAAAAGAAATTTGTTTTAATTGAAGTTTGTCAAGAAATAACTATTGTACAGAGACCAGGTATTGCAAGTTTTAATCCTTAAAATGAAAAAACCCAACAACCTATTTAGCCATAAGTAGATGAAAATGTAGGGTAATGGAAAAAAATAAAAACTTGTTACTGTTTTTATTTGTCATAACACAGATAATGGGTCCATCCTTACAGAAGTGAACTCTCTTGATATAAACGTAGGAAAATTTTACTTCACTTCAGCCATCTTATATCAGCAACAAAAATGCTTCTGGAGATGTTGTCCCCTATGGACTATAGGAGCCAAGATGATCACTCTCACTTGTGTTACAATGATAAAAAAAATTAATGTTAGTGCTCTTGTTGGTAAGTGGTACTGCAGATACATAAATAAAAAGGTTCCAGAGGACTGATGCCCCAAGAGACACCAAATAAACAAAACATACAGATGAGACAACACACAAAGGAATGACTACAATAAGCCAAGGTTGGCAGGCATTGTTTGAGGTTTCTTTCTAATTGGAGTCAGAAGCCGGATAATGAATGACAGGAATAAGGGACTTCCTTTAGGTGATGAAATATGGAAGGGAAGATGGAGAATTCATTAGTGATGATTATCAGATTTAGTAGGTACCAGGACTACAATGTTACATTTAAAACTAGTTTTAGAGGAGGATAGGGAAAGAATTTAATAAGGTGTCTGTCTTTGTTACCTAAGCAAGAAAGTTATGCAGGAGAAAGCCCTAAAGTGTTTCAGGAGGAGGCTGGTTGGTCTGTGAAGACTTCAGTTGCTGGCAGAGTAAAATCAGAGGCCAACTTTATATGACTTATAAAAAATAGGGAGGATGGAACTAATTTGACAAACCTTAAGCTCATGTAAGGCTTTATATGTTAAGCAGGTGAAGGAGAATCTGAGGAGGGACGAAAAAGGTGACATTTATGTAGTTAATAACGAGCAAGAAAATCTGAATAGCAGCATACTGAATATATTAGAGCTGAGGAACATGTTTGCAGTCATTAAGATCAGAAAAGAGAGGACTGAAAAAGGCAAGATGTGAAATGGTGAAAGATTTTGCTCTGAATAGTGGTAGAAAGATCAACAGTTTAAAACTGTGCAGAAGGTGAAATTTGGATCCAGTTTGAACACGCTGCTTTAAAGAAAGTGTTGAGCAAAAAGTAATTCCCAAGGTAATGGCTTGTCTGACCTTGGGCAATGAACCAAATTTCTGTTTTTGAGAGGATAGCCAGAAAAAGGAGAATTAAAAAAAAAAAAAGCCAAGGAGAAGGAATAAAAGATATGTATTGAGAGAAAAGACAGTCAAGTAAGTTAGGAAAAGTGATGGCAGTGTATGAATGCAAACCATCAAATGTGATGCTCTCAGCTGTGGCTGGCATGGAGAACAGCAGATGGGAAACTTTCTTTGCAAACAGTCCCTGGTTAGAGTGAAGAAGGCTAAGTTATCTTTCTGAATAATGTCCCTCCTCTTCTTCCCCTACCTACTTGGAGTGCAAATACCAGACAAGCAGGAAAATTTGTCAGTCTAATGAGATGTTTTTATCTATCACAGTGCTTCAGCTGTAGCATTTTGAAAAAATTGATGGCTGATTTTAGGTGGGATGGCACAGGATTTCTTTGTGAAGGTCAAGAAGTTAAAATTTTGACAGGGACGGTGATGAAATAATTTAACGCCTCAGCTGTGTGGGTGCAGATGGTCATCCACATGGGGGATATTTTTCCAGTAGGTTATTGAGTCAATGAAGCTGGCTGCCTGCAGTTTGGCAGTTATCCATTAATATGTAAAACAAAATTTTGGACTATGCAAAAATTGGGTGTTGCAGTCCATTTTATGTTGTGCCAGGTTTGCTTCAGTACCTCGTGGTCTTGGATGATAGGAGGATTAAGAAATGGAATTTTACCATTGGCACACTGTCTAACAATAGATTGGCAACTACATTTTTGGGGAGACTTTGTTGTTTCCACTGAGATGGGATGGGAATTACTGGGGCTTTGGGGTTGTTTTTTTCTTTTTTTTTTGTTAGCAAAGTACACAAAGATGAATTGAGAATGACTTGCGTAATTGCTCCCTGTGTTAATTTTGTTTGTTACTATTAAGTCCCATGTAGAAATTTGTGGAACTGAAGTTAATTCTATTCCTGTTCGTGTGCTGCAGTTTTGTACACTGTGCCAATATTTAAAAAACAATATGTAAGACCCACCACTTCAGATCGATGCTGTCCAGTCAATTGCTAGTGTTTCTTAAAGTAGCAGGGAAACAGAGTAGTAAGAGTTACCCAGGCAATAGAAGACAAAATAATTGAGGTAATAAGGAAAGCTATTTTGGCAGCAAAAGTTTGGTGGCTCAACAGAGGAATGCATCTGCCTAGCTAATGCAGGGTTTGGGTGGGGACAAAGCAGAGTTGGTCAGGGTCAAGGTTTTTACGTGACTTGAAAAGACTTAAGTCCAAATAACAGTTCTCTGAGAAAGACAGACCCCTCAGTGATTGCCATTCCCTGGATAAGCCTGTACCCCAAGATGCTGCCAAACAGGGGTTTAGATAACACACACAATTAATGTCAAGGACAGAACTCATCTGTTACCTCTCTATATCCTAAACACTGTGTTAGTCATCTCCTGCCTTGTGTTCAGCAGCCAAACCTAGACGACTTTTCTGAAGTTTTAAAGTATGGCTTTTCCACAAAAGCTAACTTTCCTTTCCCTCAAACCCATTTTACATAGAGGACTTTTAAAGACTGAATTCTGGCTTTCTGAAGGGCACACAGAGAGCCAAGGATCTTAAAATTTTGTTGAAACATGCAAGTTGTATGCCTGCAGTTCTTCTATTGACTATATCCCTTTGGTAGCTGACCTTCAAAGGTGAAACTGCTCTCTACCCCAGTGTAGGAATCAAGAAAGATTAAAATGGGTTCAACAGAGGATCCACCCTTGCAGCTATGAAGAATTCCAGGTGTTTGGAAGAAAAGATGAAAGAATTGGTGGGAGAAAAGAAGTAACATATCAAACAGAATATGTTTTTGTAGTATGTGTTCACAGATTCTGGCTGAAATTAGTTGAATTTTACATTTTGGACCAGCATATATTCGATTTTGGTGCTAAAACATTCCAAGGATCTAGATGTAGAATCTAGATGTAACTTATTCTGGAAAATCTTAAGCTAAATTTGTCTGATGATTCATCAGGAAATATCATTTAACCCCTGTCAAACATTAAAAATTCTTGAGCATAGATACAACTAAAAAAGCACTGAACCTTACTGCAGCTAAAACCAGCAGCATTTCAAAGTATTCTGAGATCAGCATCTGAATAAATTGCAGCTGGCAGAACCAGAACCTGGAGAAAATTAAAATGATCTTGATAGGAATAGGGAATGGCCTGATAAAATCTCTTCCACTGGGAAAATGATACACAGAACTTCCGTATTTTCTCTTTAAATTGAAGAGACAGAAAAAAAAATGAAATGGGAAGTGGTAATTAAAGGGAGCAAGAAAAAAAGTAATGGGAAAACAAATGGTAAAAACCGAGGCTGTAAAATGAATCTGACAAAACTGGAACTGGATCGGATAAGGATACTCTATAAAGGGACTAAAGAAAAGAACTGTGAATGTGTTGTGAGGGAAAAATGGCAGAATGTGGTGTACTGTTTTTAGTATGTGCTGTTCTGCTGAAGACAAAAAAAATGAGGCAGGAAAATATATTCTCATCTCTGTTTTCCAGCTGCTGGTGAAAGCAAGGGTATAGCAGAATGAAAGCAGAAATTAGCTAGACCTGAAACCAAGCAACAACTCTACAAAGTCCTGGAAATTCACCGGGAAGGAAATTGCAGTAGATTTGTGACCTGGATGTTTTGGTCCATGAAAGGAAAATCACAGCATATTATTTGCAGCACACCAATGGTATGGATTTCATTTCAGATAAAGGTATCAATTTATTTATGCCACCATACTTGTGCCTCTGTTGAGACAGTAGCTAGAACTTGATTCTTAAACTTTGTCATGGTGTTTCCACCTCTTTAAATGGAAGTATTGTTGTGGAAACTACTTGACTATGGTCTGTCTGATTTCTTCCTCTTGAAGTACATGGGTTTGGCTAAACAAAAGAGATTCAGATTAAGCAAATAGCAACATCTCAGTATAATATTACTACAGCACTTACAACTGCTTGGTTTTGTACCCCACTGTGCACCCAGGCCCTCTGTTTTCTCTCCTAGAGTTTGGATTTTTGTATTCATTAGCACCATATTTTTCCCCTCCACTGCCTGTAGCCTCTTATGCTTTACTACCTTCAGGTCACTGTGCAGCATGCTTACAAACCTCCCATTTCTGTGTCATTGGTAAATTTGATCACACTTGAAAGTATAGCAAACAAACACCTGACAAAAGAAGAGACTCATTAACAGCCTTCATTTCCTATGCAGCAACCCAAGCAAGCACAAGCATACATGAGAGTTCTGGCAGGAATACAAAGGAACTGTGCTTCAAGATTGACAATTAAAACTTTTTTAGGAAGCAGGACCGCCTCCTTGTTTCAGCTGTGCACTGGGAGAGTGAAAAACAACTCCCTGGACCACCTGCAGTTACTCCACACAGATAGTCTAGGGAGTACGGTTTGAAAACACCTGCCAAGTGTCGGTCTCTGAGCAGGAGTCTCACACACTTGGCAGGCTTCTCGTTCGTTGCAGCACTCAGCATCCAGCCAAACTTTGCTGAAATTATTTACCTTGGCCCTTTGGAGCAGACGTAACACAGGGACAGAAGATGAAGATGCTACTTTGCTAAGAGCTTTCTCTGGCATCCTGGCATCAGATCTGTTATTAAGGTGCACTGGACTTTACACCTACTTGTTGGATCACACAAGGAAGTTTTTAAGCTCATCTCCAAGGAAGAGAGAGAAACAACTGGCTTTCTCTGATCCAAATGGTAGATCCATACCTCCCGAGACCAACAAATGACCAGTTGCCTTTAGGACAGAGGTTCTGCTGTCACATGCTGGTAACTGTCCCCAGCTGGTACAACAGCCCCAGTGTGAATTGGAGGTTATGCTTGGTGTGCTGCTTCTGCCTGTGCAGGCTATGGGATAGCTGGGAGGTATCATTCCTCAAGCCCAGGCCCAGCAGAGGTTCTTATGACTGCAGCCAACAGGCTAGTCCATCTCCAGGTCACCATCCCGTTCCTCACCCACATCCATCAAGAGCTGCACTATTGTCATCATGGCGTGCCATGCTTACAAGGATAGCAAGGATTTGTGCCACAGGAGAAGATTTAAGCCTTTTTTTCCCCTTTCCTTTTTCCTTCCAAAAATCCAGAGATTGTCTTGCCACAGTGCTGGCACCATGCGTATTGCTAATTCATTACTGTGACTTCTGCAAAGAGAGGGAGGACTACCTGTGCAGTGGCAGGACGGTGGCAGGACAGCAGGAATAAATGACGGTAAAGTCACAGCTGACAGCTCTGAAGATTCAGGGTTAAAATTGCTAATGGTGATTCATGAGAAGAAGGGTTATTACAGCTACACAGAGAAATTGTAATTGATTGTTCTTTCCACTTAGGCTTTTTTTTTTTTCTTAGTCTGATGATTGTCAAGTACTCAAAAGTTAGAAAATCCAATGTTATGGTTATCTAACATTAATTTCCTGGATAGGTATATTGTGATACTGTCAAGTAGTTGTATACTTTTACTTATTCCAAAAAACCGTATGCGCCTCTCACTGCACAGCATGGGTGATGTCTCCTAAGCCAATTAGAATTATGCAGTGAATGAGGTTGCTTGGAAGACTCGCACTTTTTATTTCTCTTAGAAGCTGCAAGGTGAGCATAGAAGCATCATGGGGCCTGCAGAAGGAGGACAGGTGAATGTCAGACTCCAGAGCTCAGCTGCACTATTTCCCCTTCTACTGTTTGTCACAACTCTTTCATGTGACATCGCACAATAACTTATTCTGATCATCTTGGAAGTTGGCTGCTGTTGTGTATTTCTTGCAATTAAGTTACAGTCAGACTGGGAGGAGATGAAAGTGCAGCCAAGGCTTTTAGGAGAGAGATCTGAGGCTGATACAGTGATACCCAGGTGATGACTCAACAAATTAGGAAGATTCAGAAAGATTTTAAGATTAAGAAAGGTGGTTTTTTCTTAATTTCCCTTTTTGCTCTTCTTGTGTCTGTGGCTTGTCACCTAAAGCATGTGTTAGCATTACTACTTATTAGCTTACCTACAGCAATTTTTTTTAAAAACAGAAAAGCAAATAAAATGCACTTGTGAGAATAATTGTGGTGATTATAAATAATTTATGTTATAGTTTTCAATTTCATTAATATTTTCTTTGTACATTTAGTGGATGAGTAGACAAATGTGATTGAGGAATAGTGTTACCAGTACACCTTCTATGAACAAAATTGTTATTTGTAGAAGTATTTACAAATAGATATATAATTTTTTGCACCCTGCATGTTGGGCACGTTTGTCTTCTTCTTCTCACATCTGAGCCTTGTGACTGTAGAGATGAGGGCCTGGATACATACCTTTCAGGTTGGATTATGAGTGAATTTTGAAGGAAATGTGGACAATTAGGAGAGGTGTACACTGTGAAATGTTGCCAGTGAGTTTCCTTTAAAACTGTTTTCCTTCAAAATGAAACTAAACTGGAAGGAGTGTCCCTCTGCGTTCATGCCACTGATAGCTGTTGGATCCTTGGGACCAGACTAAAGTTAAGAAAAAATAACTCTCCCTAAAATGAATGTGGTATGAAGGTCAGGTTGTCAGGAGAAGATCTTTCACTCTACAGTCTGCTCCTACAGTGCTTCCCTGACTGTTGATGTAGACATGGCCACTGTCTGCTGGGATAGATGCTGCTGAGGTCTTGGGAGGTCTTGTTTTCAATTGTTATACTGTGGTATTTTATTCTTTTATTTCTTATTTTTCTTTGACAGAGAATGTTTTTTTCCAGTGAGGTTTTGATAAGATGTCTCTACCATCATTTTAAAATGGTCTTAAGCCCTTGCTTGCATTTTAATGTGCCCTGAATTTAGATATACTAGAGAGTAAAACTGTTGATTTGGGATAAAGGGAGTATATTAGGACTCTGAAGTGG
>JANZLQ010000050.1:13954913-13966886 GCA_026212715.1 Elanus axillaris
CTTCCCTCCGTCAATCTGTTCATCTCATGCTCTACTGAATTTCTGGCTATTTAGCAGTGGATACAGTATATCTTCTATATTGTGTACTCACACCAAGTGAGGCATTCTGAATAAGGAAGGCAGGAAAATGACTCAAATATGTTTTTACTTAAAAATAAAGGCATCATTTCTCTCCACCTTTTGTAGCTAACATAACATTAGTTGATCTTTGAAAAAGCAATGATTTCTCAGGAAGAAAGTTGTTCCTACTAAGTTTGTGGGGGATGAATATATAGAGGGTGAAGATGTATATTTATTTTTAATTAGTTGATTTAGTCTTACAATTTAGCTCATAGTAAAATTAAGCATGTAATGCAGAATTTTTGAAAGGTCCTTTGTAACATCACAATATATACTGTTTACAAGTAATGTAAAGCACTGATCTTCTTAGCTTTGCATCATGTACTCTTTAATTTAGACAAAGTGAGCAAGATCAGAATTGAGCTATTCATGTCTTGTTGAAGTACAAAGACAAAAATTCTTCCCCAAAGCCCAGAAAACAGGAAAAAGAATACAACAAGATAAACAACATTTTCATTAACTTTGGGATATGACAATAAGTTTGCTCTAATGACACTTTCTAGTCCACCTCTTCAGCAAGATAGTTCTGGTCTTGCATGCAAGATGCAGCTGTCCCAGATGGTCTGTGTTGCTTTGGAAGGGGGTCTTTGTCCTCTGCACCATAGCAAACCAGGGTGCTTATGTGATGACTAAGCAAGGGATTTTGAAGACTAGCTTCAAACTGTTTCTTCTGAAAGCCTTGGGCTGAACCCTGTCAGAAGGAGGAAAGAAACATGAAAGGCAGACCCTGGACATCTTTCTTGGCTTCTGGACCTCTTTGCTCATGCACAGCATGAGAACAGTAGGTGCAATAGCCAAAAAAAAGAAAAAAAGTGATCTTCAGTTTCTGTTCCAATTTCATCAAGCAGCTTTTTTGGCTCATGCATTTTAGTATCTAGTCAACTATGTCTTCTACTACAGAGAGATACCATGTTGCTACAGATTCACAGAATGGAGCTTTAGATCTTTTAGACTTATCAGATTCCTGGAGAGGCCTTGTTTCTTCAAGTTATCTAAGTGCTATCTAAGTGCTGAGCGCATTCTTTGATATCTATGCTTTCCTAATACTCAAATGACAGGAAGGCATCTACTTCTGAGTTGAAAGATATCAGAAATGCCTCAGCACCTTCCTTCCTGGCCTACCTCAATACTTAGTAATAATTCTCACACACAGAGAATTAGCCATGGAAATTGCCCAATTCCAGCTGCTGGCAACTGATTCTTGTTGTACGAACGAAGGTCTTAAAAATATTTCCTTTCTTCATGAAGATACAATAATATAATCAGGCCACACCTCAAATAATTTTTGACTGAGATTTCCAAGCCTCTTGATGAAAGATCTTCCATTGTTTCTGTGTCATTTTTGTTTCTTTGACAAGTTGTCACAGAATCACAACAGGACTGAGGTTGGAAGGGTCCTCTGGAGGTCCTCAAGGCCAACTCTTCTACTCAAGCAAGGCCACCTGTGGCCAGTTGCCCAGGTCCATGTCCAGATATCCTTTCAATATCTCCAAGGATGGACACTGTACAACATTTCTGGGCAACCCATGCTAGTTCTCAGTCACCCTCACAGTGAAAAAATCTTTTCCATAAGTTCAGATATAACCTCCTGTTTCAGTGTGTGCTTATTGCCTCTTGTTCTGTCACTGGTGCAACTGTCAAGTCTCATTACAGATAGAAACAGCAGATCTCTTTGTAATGTCTGCATATACAATATATAATAGGAAAAAAAGTCACCTCTACTTTTGCTCAGTACTCCCTGGTATCTGCAACCTGGAGTCACCCTAGCTGGTCCTGTTGATGAATCTGGTATGGGAGACTCATCTTTGTTTGGTTATTTATTGTGTCCTAGATCCTTGAAAGACTTTTTTGGCCATCCTTACCTCTGAAAACTCCTGGAGGAAACAAGCATAGTAGACTCTTCCTCTTCTCCTCACTTTTTTTTTGTGCTTCTTAGTAGATCAGTATATCAGAATACTATTGGTAACACAAAATTTTGCTGATTTTTTTCCTCTTCAAATTAAAACACTTTATACATTTTCTAACTTGCTGGTTGCTTGATCTCATATTATTCATACTACACTTAGGAAAAACTAAGCTTGGGCGTAGGAAATTTGCTAATGGTTCCTTTAAAGACCACACACAATTCTTTCAGTATTGGTCTCTAAGTTTTCAAAAATGTCTTCTGTTTCAGTGGACTGGTCATATGCCAAGCACAATATTCTTGGAATTGCGCCAAGCATGATATTCTTGGAATTGCTTCTACTCTGTTATCATAGCCTAAGTTATTGAGCTGGGACATGTGTTAAGATTCTGAATGGGTTTGGGTTTTCTGCCTCCAGTGAGCACCAGAGCCTGGGCAGTTCTTAAGAGTGGCAGGTCTGATTCTAAGAGAAAGGTCAAACTTATGCTAACTTTACAACAAATATATATAAAGATGCAGTGCTGTAGCCTGGTGAAATAACTTGAATTTTGAAATCTTAAAGGTGCCCCCAAATAGTAGAGTTTTCTTTCAGATAAGTTATTTCCCAGAGGACTGGAATGCCCAGAACATCAAAATATGATGTTTTTTTCTTTCTATATGTCAATATATGGTCAATTTGAAACCTAACCCCAGTGAGGGAAACTACTAGACAGTCAGAAATGCAAAGTTAGGCTGCACAACAAATGCGAAATGTAGTTGTATTAAAATTGTTCTATACTTTGGCTTTTGTGCATTTTGTTTATTTGCTTGATATTGCAATAATAATATTGGTATTTATTTATACACTGGACTTGAGCATGCAAAAAAAAAAAAAAAGCCCCAAACCCTATGCACTAAATCCACAGGATTTAAAATAAGGAAACTAATCCAAAGTAAGAGCATCAGCTAAGGCTTTCACTTCAGGCTTAGATCATACTCTTGTATTTTGACATTACAGGAGTTTGAGATTGATGTTACATGCCACACATGCTACAGTAAGTGCAATGGAGAGAGATAAGGATGGCAGTCTTAGCTACATATTTCCATTATTTTGTGGATTAGAAATGGGCAGACCTCTAAATGCCTGATTTTGGTTAGGTCTAGATACCAAAATACTGACAAGCATATGCGTATATACACACACAATTTCTCACATATTTGTCAGCAGTTACTAAGACTTGTTCAATAGTGTGCCCTACTAGAATCTGCAAACCAACTTTGACTGTATCTAACTATTTTGACCTAAAATCTTTGAAAATGGTTGTCCAGCTTTGAGAAGAGTTATGAGTTATGATACCATTGCACTAACTGGGTTTTTACATTTTGGTTTCCTTGCTGTTTCACAGTTAGAGGTTTTCTAGTTTGGGGTGGGTTTTTTTTGTTTGGGTTTATTTGTTTGTTTTGGGTTTTTTTTTGTTTGTTTTTGTTTTTGTTTTTCCTTTGGCTTTCATGTTAATTTATAATAAAGAACTTGTTCTCTAATTCATGGGGTCTCCTATAATCTGTTAGCCATTAGTACAACAAAATTCTCTGGATTGCCAATTTTGTCAGGACACAGTGACCAACTCCTACAGTATTCTGCATCAAAACATGTTACTAAACTCCATTGTGAAGATTAGTGGTATGGCTGTGTTTTTTCAGAAGCAGCAAATGGTGTGTATATATCTGAAATAGGAGGATCTAACTCTTTGGTTTTGATATGGACCCTGGCCTTTAGGCACTGCTAAAAATCAAATCTGTAATAGCTCTGAACACAACATTATTATTATGCTTTGTTTATAAGCAGTACAGCACAAATCTACATGAGCATTTAAGCACTGAACTTCTGTTAATACTGATGAAAATAAGGCTCCCCAAAAGACTTTGTGGTGCTGACCCTTATGGAACCACAGTAAGAATCCACAGGCAAAGAGCAGTTGCCCTGGAGACGTACTTAAATCCTTATATCGTAAATCAACCCAATTACAAATAATCTGTCTTCACATGTCAGTTATTAATTCATAGTGTTTTTTTTGTTTTGGTTTGGTTTTTCTATTTTTTATTTTATTTTTTAAGAATCAGAGAAGAGAGGCAGTCTGGAGAAATGTCTTTCATTAAAAAAAAATCTAAAATATACTTTATTTATTCCCAAGGTGGTCATTTTAATAAGTGGCAGTCCAGAAAGTCTGAGGACATTTTCAGAAAGGGTATCAAACAAGAGCTGTTATGAATTTAATTTATATTTTGCACAAGCCTTGAGAGACATTCACTATGTTATTGGAAAGTTAATAATTAACACTAGGGTTTTGGTGTGCCACTGAATCAGACTACCTCTTCTCATCAGTCTGTGCTGGATGATGTTGGAAGAGCAAACGAATTGTCAATATAGGGAATGCTGTAATGCCACATTCAGAACCTGGTGACAGGGTCATGAAGCCAAGAAGCTGTTGGGGAAGGGGAATGGTAAGGGAAGAGGGAAGAGTGACATGCTTCCCAGAAGACTGCGTAGCAGTGTCATCCCTCCTGATTCACACAGACTTTAAAGATCCTCAGAACTGGACAGGAGTTTTCCACCTCTGACATACCTTTCATCTCAAAGAAAAGTCCTCGAAAGTCTTGAGAATGTTAATTCATAAGCTTCTTGCTGTTTTGATGGTAGGCTTGGTTTTTTCATTGAGGTCGAACACTTCTATTCAACTAGAAGCCTAAAAGTACTCAGTGAGCATGTAGGAGACAAAACCCCTGAACAAAGGCTAAAAAGGCTCTGCATCATAAACACCATTCTCAGCATGATTTCATTCTTGCTGCCTGTATTGGTATCAACCATTAGTCTTCCACAGAAGGTCCTAATTGACTTTTCTCTGTTCGTGGTAAGGCTGGGAAGACTAAACCATTGTATCAAAGGGATTTAGAGAAGGCATAAAACTTCTTTTTATATTTTAAGAGAATAAAAGTATCAGAATAAAAAGTTCTGAAAAAGAACTGGTTCTTTAAGTCAGAATCTGAGACAGCAGTATTTGTAAAATATTTTGCAGTCATAATGAAACTGTTACAATCTCAAAATACCAGTTTTCAGAACTTGTTTTGTAATTGTTCTTAAGTTTGCTTGAGCCTGGAAAAACAGGGGGACGTTAAAGTTAAAAGATTGTCTAGACCAACATCTCTTTCAAAGCATTTTTCTTGATACGTTATGCTACTTATTTGTGGGGTAGGACATGTCTTCTGAATGAAGGAAAGTAAACTATTTCATTCATGCCATTTCACATCCTTGCTGTTCTTCAGGGATGATTTACATTGCATGTGTGTACATGTAATGTAATTGCAAATAGTGTAGCCATAGTGTCCCATTACCTGTGCAGCCCAGGTGTGCAGGCTTCACAGCAAAGTATGGGCAGAACGACACAGCGCGCCAGTCCAGATAGTCTCCACAGCAAAGTGCAGCAGACTTTGCGTGACATGTAATGTAACAAAGTGGGCTCTGCAGCAGCAACGGTAAAGCACGGGGCACCCTAACTGGTAGCACATTGCTGGTTGGACAGCCTGGTGTAACAGGAGAATACAAGGTATGTTCCCTGTGTAAGACAAGAGTGACTGCATTGAGAACACGGCAACCTACGGCTTCTACCATAGAGCTTGGATGGTAAAGCCTGGACAGCTGTAGTTGTGCAGAGGAGCTTCAAAATGACAGAACCACAGCAACTGCAGGGCATGGTATGAGGTACTGATGATTTGACTACCCAGTACTGTTGGTTTTTTTGTTGACATAATGCAGCAATGGCTGCATAATGCAGCACAACAGCAGTGACTGCCCTTCACGGCAGTGCAGGCATTGCACTGCACTAATTCTTTTTGGTTTGCTTTGCTTTTTGTACACTGATCATTACTACTCTTTCATGCGTTTTCTCATTTACAACTTGCTTCACTGATTCCACTTAGCCAGTACACATGCTTTATAGATAGAAAAACAAAAGGGAAATGTTCTTGTTTAGAAAGAGAAGCTTGTAGTTAACACACTGAAGAGTGATTCCATATTCATTTCACAACCTCATCACTTGCTCTGTAAATAGCAACACCACATCCCATTCACAAAAGAATAGCAGAAAGAGCCTCCTCTCCACACCTCCCCAAGCTCTTACGTGAAGACCCATGGCACTGTATTCAGAAATTTTACTTGCAGGTTGTGGGTTTACTTTTGTTGTGGATTCAACAAGTGTTCCTCTGGTCTTTGCACTCCAAGACTGAAGAGCAATTTGGCAGTATTTATCAGCAGCTTCCCTGAAAGCCTCAGTGTCCCTGAATTAGCACACTGACACACTTAACAGAAAGAAGAAAAGTTGAATTTTGGAGTACAGTCTAGATTATCACCAATTTAGATTAGGTGCATAATAGGAAAACAATATGCATGTTAGTAACATCATAAATCAAGCAAACCTCTACTGTATTAATCTTGCTATCTACCAATATGACAAGTAAAAATCTCTCTTTAATCCCCATGCATAGGTGAATATTATCTTATTATATGTGCAGAGTGAGCTTTCCAGGGGAAAAAGCAACAAAACCCAAAACTGAATTCCTATAGATTTGCAATCTGAGATTTCCATGAGCAACACATGACTTGGAGATGTGTAACTGCACATTTGCAGTTTTCCTTTTATATCCAGTGACATTGGACAACTATCAGTCAATGGATACAGTCTTACTCCTCAGTACCTGCACAGTACTTAGTGTTGCCTTGAGTATCATAACTACACCAAAGAGAAAGCTACCAATGCTTGTATTGAGCATTATGTTATGCATTTCACAGGTAATAGGACCAAGTATCACTTCCAGAGTTTTTTTTCTGATGATCACAGTAGATATATCAATTCAACATGGCACAAAACACTGCTTATTTTTATTCTTGTAACCCTCATAACTAGCAGTATGTCTCATCTCCATTTTATAAGTAAAGAACTTAGTGCAATAAACAACTAAGGTACTTGCCAGTGGAAGTCTGAATCAGAGCTGGGAAATAGACACAGAGTCAGTCCCAAATTAGTGCTTTAATCTCAAGAGTTTAAAAGCCACTTTGGTTTGGTATGCAGTAGGAACAAGAGTACACTGAGCTACTTTCAGAGTGAAAACCTGTTCTTCTAAATGAGATCTAGTGGTGTGGGTTCATGTTTTCTTCCAGGACTTGCTATAGTTCCTGGTGCCCACAAGAAATAAAAATAGGAAAGTTACAGTGTCTCTCATCTCACAGAGACAGACTGTATGAGATGAAGTAGGTAATACAGTTTCTACTCTACAGATGTTTAAAAAATTACCCATGAAGTTTTTGGCAGCATATCTATAAACTGGAAAAGCTTTGCATTACAGAAAGTGAGGGCTGGAGATACCTCTCAAAGTAGGACAACATTCTAATCATCTTACAAGCTCTTCTTATTTTCCACCTTAATAAAGAACATAATTTTCTAGCATTATTAGTGTAGCGTGTTCATGAGTATTGTTATCTTTTCAAAATTTGTGGGAAAAAAGATCAATTTATTTAGCATCTACTCAGGTACAGAGCATAGGCCAGAAGACATGTACTTCTCTTTTCAGGATCTGTAGGCAACTGGTTAAAAATTTTTGCTAGCCAGTAAGTACAAAATGAACCACTTGTGCATGAGATATGCTGAAAACAGAAAAAAATAATTTTAGTACAAACAAATGAATGACTGTGGTTCTGAGCAAAATCTGGTTTGGTCAGAATGATCCCACTTCTCTGTGCTTGCCAATGTCAGTGCCACATGCTTGGATTCCCTGGAACGAGGCCATCAATTTCAGCAGCGGAGAATGAAAAGCTCAAGCAAAAAGTGTAAACAAGCATACTGTGCTTTTGAAAAGGTGATCCAAAAAGCCTGTGAAATTGAAAATAACTGTTATTATGTACTTGTTGTAGATAAAGCAATATATGTTGCAGTGCCCTAGAGAGTTAACTCATGTAAAACCAGGAAGGGAAACTACTTGCAGAGAAAAGCTCCTTTTCCAAGCCCTGGGATGTTCTGCCCCTATATTTTCATGTATTCCTGTGTTTATCCACACAAGTAACCAGAAGGAGTAACTTCTGAGTAAAGTGGAACCACCCTTGTGCAGCTACAGCATCAGGTCCTCAGGCTTTAATCCTGGAGCCTATACATAGGCGAAGCAATAATACCTGCAGTAAAGCTCTCCAGAGACGTAAGAATTCACTTTTATGGACTATACCCATGAATTTCCATAAGGTCTAGATGTTATCCCAAGTCTATCATGGAAGGTGATGGGATTAAAAAAAAAAAGAGATTGGTAATGAAACTGCATATTAATTTGGATGACAGCATCATATAAGGGAATTAAAAGAAAAGAATATGAAATAAAATGATGTATTTTACTTATGCACTTTAAGCCAGATGTTTACACTGGCTTATTCATTATTATGTTCATTATTGTATTTATTTTGCATTGATTATTCATAATGATTGACTATGAATGTCTTCTTGTTTAGATTTTATGAATGGTTAATCCCCTACAATCCTCTCTCGTCCATAATGTTTTTCTTTTTGGAGCATAATGATGATACTCTTTATGAAATAAGAAACAGGTAGAGGACTTGATCTTCAGAATGCATCAGGAAAATAAAATATCATTGAATGAAGCTGTACAAATAAATATAATCCATTACAATTACTTTGGAAAATGTTCTTTATATTTCTAGTAAAAATAAAAGTTTGGATATTTCAAACCAAAATAATAATTTCATCAGTTTTGCATGTGAGATTGATAAAGTGGACTCTTCACTTTTATAGTTGTGATTTTTTTATATCTAGAATTGAATCACAGAAATGATAACTGGAGAATTTTAGAATTAAAAAGAACCATGATGAAGGTAAGATTGCAATGACAGTGATAAAAGGCTCAGGTATCAAAAGTAAACATCTATACCTCTGTTTCCCACAAACTGAAAAAAGGCCCTTTTTAATGTTGGATTGGTGGTCTATCTTTCAAGCATTTAGCCACCCATTAAGCCAGAATCACCAGTATACTAACCAAAATGCTGGGGATGGAAAAAGTTAAGCTATAATAAAACAAAACAAGGGGAAAGAGACTAAGTTAGAGAATAAACAAATTATTTCAGATTACTCACAAAACAGCCTTTCACAGCACTTACTGACAAGGAGCTATTTAACTTAGCTCATTAAATAACACATAACTTAGAACACTTTAAGGAACTTCAGTTGTTTCTCACCTAAAATAATAGATTTACAGTCAGTTTATGACCTTTCCAGCTTTCACATCCTCTGTTTGTCTTGCTTGTGTTCTGTTAAACAAGAAAAGTGTTGTGACCCATAATTGCAGGCAGATTCACAGCAGGTTTTGAAGAGCTTTTTTTGCCATGGTGTCCGAGCTGTCTCCATCTGCTGCTGTCTTGTGTGCTTCCCACAGGGGGACCTGGCTAATTTTTCAGTCAATTAGCAGAAGGGTTGCTTTTGTTCTCCAAGTGCACCCCCATGGGCTCCTCTTACACCCTGGACACACTATTCAGATGTTGGGAGTTTTCAAAAAGCGTATCATGTTATTTTTTTTCTACTGACCTTTGTGACATTGTTGGGCGAATGCTGTCTCCTGTAATCATAGACACTTACATTAAACTGAGTAGACTAACTTTGGAATGTTTTTAATGCAAATATTAATAATACATGTAGCAATGACTTTTCTTAAATGATTTTTGCAATCTTATATCGAAGCCTAGTCTTTTCATTCAGGAGGAGCAAGTTGACATACTAATACTTCATCATAATCATTATTTACTATATATTTTACTCTCTTAATGGGAAAAAAGTTTCTTAACAATTACTTCTGCTATTTACCTTCTAGCAAGGAACATTTAAATGTTGAATGGAAACCTCAGGTTATGAGCACAACTCCAGTTTCAGTGAAAAGTACTTACATATCAAATGAAACAAAGAGCTTTAAATAGCAGATTTAATTGTGCACATGTATGTTTATACCCTAGTATAGCTAGCAGAGGGGTAATGCAAACATTATATAGTGGTTGAATAATAACCTGATAGTCAGGCTCCTTCCTTGTGTATTCTTTGTGTTGCTTTCTATGAATTTTAATCAGGGTTTGGCTAATATGCACTCCTTGCAAGAGAGAAAATGCTGCTGTTTCAGTATAACAAAATATTACTAGATTTCTGGAAAAAAGTCAGTGTTTTCTTCTGGAGGAATATAGTTGAGCTAATGGAAAGCAATATGCTTTAAGCCCCCAATTTATGCACATTTCATTCGGAATGTTATCTCGCCTAGGTGTCCCTGAGCCTAATCGGCTTCGAGAAATTTTGAACATCAGTGTGCATAAGATACACTCCATGTGCTGTAGTGACCGCTGTATACTGCGGGAGCATATCGAATTCTTTTTTTTAATTTCACTGGCGTATCTTTTATCTGTGATTTCTATCTCAAATGCAAATACGGATCAGTGAGGGTATTTTTCCTTCTCCTTAGCTCCACGATCACGCCACTACTTTTTATGGTAGGATATCAAGCAAGTTCATTTTCCTGTAACCTTTCATCTGCCCAGCCTCTCGGCTATATCTTTCTATAGTTAATAAATATACTTTTTCTCAGTGTTAAGCAATAAAATATTCACTGGGTCTGAGCTGGGGTTAACAGATTTCTGAAAATTTTATTGCGTGACAGCCTGTCCTGAATAATCCCCTCAGCTGTCTCATGTTCTGGGGCAGAAATGATCTTATGTGTCACTCTAATAGTCTAGAATTACACTTGTATCACTGTCACCAGCATATGGGGCTGTGTATACCCCTAGGCCCAGCTCCCTCTCTTTCACGGCATTTAAAATGATAACATTTGGCAAAGCCAGTTTTGACAGAAAGTGAACTCTCCTTTCCGCGCCGGTGACAAAGCCGGCCACCGGAGGCCTGACACCGAGCAGCCAGTCATCGTACTCTTTGCTGGGTAATGATCGCGGGTTTCCCTCCTCTTAATAACCACCTCGCTGCAAGGGGAGGCTTGAGTGCAAGTCTTCACTTAATTATACAGTCTTCGTCTTAAGTGCTTTATTCATGTGAGGGCTTCAGCTGCTCAGGCGTTATCATAGCTTTTCTTCCACACTGCCAAAATGTACTGATTGCTGGGCAGGCAATAGGAGAGGGAAGGACTTTGGGAAAATAACAGGCAGGAAAACAAAATGGCTTGCGTGTGCTCAAAAGCAAAACAGTTTTAGGAACTGCACTTTGTATCATTATGATAAATCTCTGAATGTATTGCACTGCTGAAGGCAGTTGCTAAAGCTGGTGTACAGCCTGTGTACAAAAGACTGAGAGGAGGAAAAAAAAAAGAATTCAAAACAAAAGAAATGAAAGGTAAGAAAAAAAATGAGTTACTCTCTAATAGTGAGGCCAGGCCCTGAAAGATCATTTTTTAACACAACCTAAATAAAATGTGGCAACTCAGGTACCTGGTGCTCAGGTGAACTCTTTATTTAGGTCTGCTAAACTAACCAGTAGACATTTCTGAAATGCAGAAAGTTGTGACAGCAGGTGTGCCTGGCAGTGTAAGGAGGACATAGGACATTATTTACTGTTGCCATTAGATAAACCATAGTCATACTTTCCTCCCACACCCCCTATTTTAGTTTAGAATTTGAATTTAGAGAATATTTTCTTCTTAGTTACTTTCACCATTCTAACCCGTATGCTTGTAAGGGAAGCCTCAACTCATTTGCCCATTTCCCATTGCCTTCTCCATAATGCTCCTTGTCTGAAGCTGTGATAATTTCCGGTGGATGTTTTTACTGATTCATGTTTTAATCTGCTCTTAGGTAGTACACATTTCAGGTTGACTATTAAAAAAGAGAATAAAGCTTTTTTGTTTTTGTTTTTTTTTTGGGGGGGGGGGGGGGGGGGCGT
>JANZLQ010000050.1:13966986-14011370 GCA_026212715.1 Elanus axillaris
TTTTTTTTTTTTTTTTTTTTTTTTTTGCCCCCCCCCCCCCCCAGCTGTATTAACACTGTTATCTTCAACTATTTTTGGTACTTTTGTACATAGGTGACTGTCCACACGAAGGAAATGACCCCTATTGTTTTGCTTACATCCAGATGTTGATTTCAGAAACATCTGGAGAGGCTTCTCGTTTCTCTTGAATTCCTGTTTTCAGAAAAGAGCTGTCTTGAGCTGTCTTTCATTAGTAGCACACAGTGAAATGGGCTCCATAATACGGAGAAATGAGAGATGCCCTGGACTACAGCAGTTTCACAGGGATCTGGAGAACTGAATCATCTCAAAGGGGGGAAGGACAAAAAATTGTCCCAGAAAATTAACTTGTGAGAATGTTCGATAATCATCTGAACTGTTTGAAATTTGATTTCAACCAAATTCCAGATCTTTTGTGTTTCAGTCAATTCTCTTTCTACAATGGCAATCTCTTAGGGCTTACCACTGCACAACCTGAAACCCAATGATATGGTTGCATGAAGCGTAATGCTCAATGACCTCTTTTGTAGGACTATAGAGATCTCATTAACATTAATACCATTTGTGGAGAACCTTAGGACAATGTGAAGCAGAGCTTTAAAAAACATGCATTCACCCACAGATGTGCATTGAAATTTTAAAGACATGTACTGGATTGTTAGGAATATGCACACTGAATTTTAAGCAGATCCCTGAAGTTTCTGGTGCCACTGCTTAAGCACTTCATTCTCTGTTATGTGCAGTGACTTTCATGAACAGTTTAAAGCAGTGATATGAACTATTTGCCTGAAACAACTCTGCACTCCTTTTTGTACTACAGATCTCCTGACAGCTCTGTCATGATTCCACCCATGAAGACACAGGCAGTCCCTCCCCATATACCCATTAGTTCTTCTTATTGTGATTAATAATCCTCAGGTAACTGGTGGCTGTGGAGCTAGCATGTGCATAACTCTGAACGTAGATTCTCACTACTGTATTTAGCTGCCCTGTCAAGCTTGGTAGAACATATACTATTACTGAAAGCCAGATGACGACTTTAGGTCATGGTCCTTTGTGATTAACGTAAACATTCCTTTGCCTTCCAGTAGTGAAAGCAGTAATTTTGAGTTAAAATTATGTATCCTTGACTTGTCATTTCTGTTAACTTCTGCCTCTAGATGATTGTGTGTGTGCATCTAAACATATATATGCACTCATTTGTGTGAATGCTTATATATATATATATGCACACACCCACAAACACATGTGCAAATATATAAGTATTTGTCAAATTATATGCTTGGTTCAGTACTTTTACACTGTCTACATGTGGCTTAATGTGTCTGCGATTGGTAGCATTTTAAAACCATTCAGTAGGTGATGTCAGTAACTTGTTGAAGAAACAGATATTCAGTGGTGGGAAGAGAGGAAAACATCAGTGAGAAACTTAGGATACAAGCTGCTGATAATGCACACTGTTAAATAAAGTAGGCCCCGTCGGACAAGCATATACCTAAGAGCTAACTCATATGCTCAGATAAATGGAGCTTTATACTACCGTATGGAGACAGTGAATAAGACAGTAACAGGTTCACTTTAAGTGGCTAGTTGGGATTGTTTTTCTTCATGAGGAAGGTCTCAGGTGTAAGGGAAGATTGTATCATTCCAAGATGGCTGCCTATAGACACAGAGAAGTTCATTACTTGCCCAATTACATGCATGATGAAAGAGCAGAGCAAAGTTGAGAAGATGTATGGACTTCGTTCTGCCTATATGGCCAGTCTGAGAAGAGGTAACAGTCACTTGCTGTGAGTTTTGGTCTTAGTGGTATTAGCTTTTGCAGAAAAGCAGGAACTCTTGGGCTTTGTCTTTAGGATTCAAAACATGGCATTTTCAGCTAGATTACCTGAGCTAAAGCAGTCAAAAAGTTCTATTAAGTGCAGATAAAGTACAAGAAAATAACAGGGGAAGAAATAAAACTGTGAATCATGTAGCAAACTGCATTTGCACACATTCTGGTGGTCATCTGTTAAAATCTGTGTGTTATTTCAGAATTCATGAAAAAAGGATGCTTATCAATTATTCCTAAGCTTTATGGAAAATGTATCTTCTTATCAAATATGTCAGCATCCAAAACTCTTTGACAGCAATTGAGCAAAGCTCCTAAATGCAATGCTTACCTGTAACTCATGATTCCCTCCAAACAGACATCCTCTTGCAGAATTTGTTACCACAGCTGGTAGAAATGGCCATACTCATGTGATTATGACAACTTAACTATCATAAAATTAATTGCCAGATTGCTTTTTATCAATTTCTGCATCCAGTTCAGAGTATGCACAGCTGAACATATGAACCACACAGTGTACCATGGTGTCTCACCATCTTAGGCTCAGTGGCTAATACCTGACATTTTCCTTATACAAAATCCACCACTTTGCTGAACAGAGTTTTATTTATATTTATTCCGATCAACTTTTTTCTAATGTGATGACCTCCTAATCTCAAATTGTAGAGGAGAAAACTTGAATAATTATACCACATGGACGAGTTCCATAGGATTTCTCAGAAGGCTTTACCAATACAGATGTGTCAGTCAGATTGTTTTACTCAGAAAATCACATTAAGACTAAGGCATGCCAAAAAAGTTATTTTGACTGGCAGACCTGAGTTTGCCAGAACATATACTAGGCAGTTATAATAATACCTATACAAAAATAGACCTTTTTTTGTATAAGGTACAAAAAAGGTATTTAGAAAATTGGTGTTCTGTTCTTGGCACTGCCAGTGACATTCTGAAGAACCTTGGCTGGGTGCTTTAGTATCTGTGCCTTTTTCAGGAGCAAACTGTAGACAGTTTTCTCTTTTTCTTCATCTATTTAGATTGTAAATGTTTACTCGGAGGCTGTTGCTTACTATGTGAATGCATAGCACCTGGCAATTTTTTCAGGTAGCAAAGAGTGAGAGAAGAGTGTAAGGCAATTGCAATGAATCTTACTTTTGTCTTTTTAATTTTAGTTTCTTCTGGTATTTAACATGGAAACAAAAAAATGGCTGAGGGTAAGTTGGCTGGTTTGGCTGGGTGTGTACTCAGAAGCCATATGCTTCAATGTAATATAGTGGAAATTATTATGTAAAGAAAAATCAATGCACTTGAATCAGCATAAAATGGAGTATCAGAAAACCAACAAAAATATTTTTTTTTAATTAGTGAGTGATCAAAAAAGGAAGAGAAATAATCTTTGGAGACAAGAAATGAGATTGTACACTCTCTACATGCTAATTTTTGATTGGAATAAAGACAGCATGGGTACCACGTTGTCATGTTGTGAATACTGAATTTTAGGATAGTATTACATACTAACAATTTGCTGTGGCCTTGTATACACTGAGGTAAACGGTACCAAGTACAAGCTTGTTGTAAATTCTTGTAAATATCGTGCCAGCCTTTTTGATCCTCTGTATGCTGGGATTACTTAAGCAAGCTTAATAGTTAATGTTATTTGTATTCACATTTGTGTATGACTTAAATCCTTGTCCTTTCATGGGTGAACCTCAGAAAGTTGTTTCCAGCTATCAAATATTCTCAAATATACAGTAACTTGTAACAAGAAATTATGTTAACAAAAGTCAGGTAGACAAAATACAACTGTTACAGAAAAGTAGAGGAAACCTCAGTTTTGATTTTCAAGGTTCATGGCATTTGGTTGGTTCAGACTATGTCACAGTTTATCTATACCTAATGAGAATTCCTTATGCTGGTATGTCATATCTGTACTTGAACCAAATAAATTATCCAGGCCATAATAGGAATGATACTGCAGGAGAAATACAAACAGTGTTAGGACCACTTCAGATGGGGTGAAGTCATAGTCACTTGAGTCAGAATCAAGTGTATGATGTGGAATGGTGTCTATGAAGCTGATGAATGAGGGGCCATTATAAAGCCCAGTGCTCTATTTTAAAGGAAGAGAAAGGTATGTGTACAACATAAAAATAGAAAAGCTTTCTGTGGCAGGAGATCAGAGTAACAACTATGAGAAACAACTGTTAATATGCTTGAAAATAGTTGGTTGCTTTTGTTCATGATCATATGGAGTTTTGTCACTACTATGAGGATGACCAGAGCTTTAGCTCATTGTACCCTGGATACTAAGAAAAGAGGAAGAGTGATAAGCCTGTCTCTGTTTCAGGAAATAGAAGTGCTACAACCTACAGCATCAGACAGAGCATTGAAAAGAAAGAGTTCTAGCTCATGGATACAAATATTCTTCAATAGAAAGCAAAAAGAAAATTAGAAAAGCATTTTAGGAAAAGATAGAAGCAAAAGCCTTCTTGAATTTCAGTAATACTGAGTGGTAAGGTTAGAATTTCTTTGTATATCATTAAGTCCACTACATGGCTTTAAACATTAGGTGTAGAGTAAGCTGACAAAGACTGAAGGAGCTAAGACAGACAACTGTAATACCCCCAGTGATGTTTTTTAATTCAACTATGTACCATTTGTAGTCACCTGGAAAATCTTTCAGAAAATGCCAGAAAAACATCAGGAGATCAGAATTATTAAAAACTACCACTGAGGCTTGACTTATATTATGGTGTTCCTACAAAACCAGGCTTCTTCAACATAATTTTTAGTGCTTTTAAAAAAAGATCAGATGAGTACAAGTAAGACTCAGTATGGAATTTAGTATTGATCTCAATAGCTTTTGTGTTGGTGTGAGCATTTGACATCCATTTTCTACTCACTCAGTGAAGATGCTTAGCAATGTAATTCTGTGCCAGGTCTTGCTATTCTGTTGTCTCTTGCCAGGTCATGTCAATGGCAAAATGAACCTCAATAAGGGGAAAAAAAAAGGCAAAAAAAAAAAAAAAGCCTTGAAGAAAGGAGAGAAGCCGTAAAAATTATAGAGAATGGAACAGTTAAATCCGGGCCAAACCCTTTAATGTTTTAATGGAAGATAATCACCTGAATCTGTCCACGGCATTTAGTATGACCTACAGATGCTTTCATGAGTCACTGGGTCTAAGCTAATATACTCTGCTGAAAGATGAGGCATATGGCTTAGGCTGCTCTGTGCTAACATTTCTATTCTGGACCAGAGTTTACTTTTGTCTCGCCAGGCTGAAAACGAGCAGGTTGAGGCTGGCTCTGTTTTTATCCATCCATGTAAACATGCCTGCTGAAAACTTTCAATAACTGGACTTCATGTCTGTCACATGATGAGAAAAAGTGTCACTGTTCGAGTGCTCTGAATTAAGAAGTCACTATTTATCTAGCAGTGTATTTGATGTAATACCATCATATTGTAAATAGTCCATGAATATGACAAAAATATATTTTCTTCAAGGTAAAATAAAATGAACAGGGTAGAGAATACACCAGAAAGAAAAAAAGAATTAGACAAATTAATGTTCCCTAAGTTAGCATTACTTTCACCTATCTGGGAAACTGTCTTTGGCTTTGCAGCACCACAGGCATTTGTAGCAAGTAGCATAAGTAAAGGGTCAGCATCTGGGGGAGGCATAGGACAGGGTTCAACTACAGCAGACTTCAAGCATTCAAATCTGAATTGGATTTCTTTAACTTGTGCTCTTCGTGGTCAAAAAACTCTTTCACTTCCTGGCAGAAAAAATCGCAGTAAGTCTCTCAGTGGGTGTTTGCAAATTTGCATGAGGAAACATCTGCTTCAGGAGAAGTGGATAGCCTTTTGCAATATTCTTTGCTAAAGTCTTCAGGACAGCATTGCTTTGTGGCTGAACCTCCAGTACCACGTGGGTACAGGATGGGTACGATCCTTCCTGTGATCCTGTTTAGGTAATGTAGTTCTTCATGTCCAGATGGCTTCCCTGTTTCTGCCCTTTCTGATTTGAGAATCATAGCATTTTCTTAATTTTTGATGCTGCTTGTGTTAATGGCTTTTATCTGTTCTGAGGCTGAGAGATACAAAGGAGTATTGTGCAACATTATGGAAACTCTTTCAGGCATTCAAAGCATCTCACCTGAGTTTTTGGTTTCACATTAATTCAGAATGCAATGTGAAAGCTAGAGGTCTTGAAAATGTGCAAACTGAACACCCGTAATTTTCACCCGAACTCATTCAAACCGAAGCCAGCAGGTTTCAAAGAGCTCTAATAATTACTGAGAGACTTAGCAAAGGCTTGTCTGATCCTATATTTGTGACTTAGCACAGCATTCTAACCTGCTTTCACACTTTCTGTAGCCAAATTAAGAGCTCTTAGACAATGATGGATGGCAAGTCTGCCACACTCTGACTTTAAAGAAGTTGAAATAAAGTACCAGCTGGAAAGAAATAATGGAAATGTGGATGGGCTGTTCAGTACACATGTAAATGTAAATAACACATATGAGTGACAGTGGAACTGAAAAGAAAGGCTTTAAAATATGTTTCCACATCCCCCAAATAAGGTATTGAAATTCTAGGATACAGACCAGTACATACCATAATCAGAAAAAAAGTATTTGAAACGTAAAAAGACTTAGCGTAAATCCACAATAGAAAACCTAAGAGATATAATAGATTTGCTCTCTGATGCAGAAGTTTAAAGGCAAGACTCAGATGGCAAAAAAAGTGAAGTGACTACTTTGAAGACAATAAACTTGGTTTTCATACACAATGGCACGATCTTGTAGGAGCAAGAAAAAGCATACCTCAGAAGGCATTTACACCTTTCCCCTTTTCTGTCCGCTGTGACGGTGATTATACCTCATACAGTTCTACAGAAAAAAGACAGAGGAAAGGGTCATATTAGAGTTTAGCCTAGTGTTAATAAACCTTTTTCCAGAAAGACTGGCAGGTGATATGCTGGACTGCTGTGTCTGCTACCTGGCCTGAATATATCTTCTTGTCACCATCTTCTTTTACTTTTGGCTGCACTTTGGGTACGAAGTCTTGTGGCATTGTGGGTACTGCACTCTTACTTCATGGTTGTCCTGTTGCCAGAAACCTTTACTCAGGGATTTACATACAGAAATCAATATTTGTACTGGATTAGTATCAGATTTTCAGACACTGTGTGAGAGTCTAAGTGTTGCTACTAATTGTTGTAATCAGCTTGTTACAAACCCAGGGATCCTACCCTGCCCTCAGATGTTCAGAGAAGGAGTGTGACTTGTAATGCCATAAGTAAGCCTTAATAATGTGAGTTTCTCTGCAGGTTGCTATATATTTTCCCCAAACTAGTCCTGGATATAATGTGGTAACTGCTGAAAAGAAGCAAAGAACAGAGAGTTAGTAAAATGCAACATCTTTCTGAGTTACTTTAAGTTTTCTATAAACAGGACACTGAAAGAAAAATTCAATCTTTATTTAATTCTACTGAATTCAGAGTTGTTCCATGTAGACTGAATTTATGCAGAGAGAGACAAACTGAAAGAAAAAGATAGCAAGAGATAACACAAGAAGACTGATAATCAGCAGGGTAGGAAGCATGTCTAAAACTATAAATCCTTTCAGCTATGGAAATATGTATAAATGGTTCTACAATGTCTTTAAAATTTAACTTCTGAAACACACACCTTTTGGAGTTCTTTTTTAGGAACAAACAAGTGCTCAAGTTGCTTTAAAAAATGAATCTTCACAGACATCTAATCTTGAACAGGAACTGATTGATTAGATCTGAATCTAGCTGGATAACACCAACTCACTTATACAATCCCAGTTCAATTTTTTTTTTATCCATAGCCTGCATCAGTTTTTGAAGTATGGCTTTCAAGGCCACATTGCCATTGGAAAAAAATATCTGGCATGTTTCAGAGTTCAGGGAGCATTACAGGAGAATTGTTTTGTATATCTTTGTTGAACTAAGACATTATGTTTTCCAAAAAAGTCAAAATATGAACTGAATTTCTTTAAGAAATACAGCAATCTGTCATAGAGACTCAGTAAAAAAAAATGCGATAAGGGAAGATCTATTTTTCATTCTATATTTAAATAATCTACATTTCTGAATGTATAAATCTAATGTCAGTTTTCTGCCTTCTGTGCAAGAGACTGTGATCAATTTATCTCTGCTTTAGTTCTGGACAAACAGTATGCATCTGTTGCAAGTTCATTTGAATAACTCAATGCATGTATATCCTGATGAAACACTAATAGACACAGTGTAGCCATACTACACAGGCACACTAATATGTTTGCTAAGCTGATCAATAATAAGATTGATCAG
The DNA here is from genome assembly GCA_026212715.1 of Elanus axillaris. Taxonomy (NCBI): domain Eukaryota; kingdom Metazoa; phylum Chordata; class Aves; order Accipitriformes; family Accipitridae; genus Elanus; species Elanus axillaris. The sequence continues at coordinate 13,975,177 of JANZLQ010000050.1, forward strand.
TCTTTTGCTTGGCCAAGTTAATCATGCTATTGATCAGCTTAGCAAACACATCGCTTTCCTTGTGTGCTATTGCTGTACAGGCTCTTCTCCCCACCCCCATCAACTGGACATCAGGAGATTTCAGAAAATGAAATATAACAACATTTTCTACAGTAAGTGCTCCTATTACTTCAGGCTCATCTTCTACAGATAACTATAACATTTCATGATTAAGTTGTTTAGATTTTTTAACCTTCTTTTCCAAGTTGGAGCACTGTTGTTAAAAAACCTGGGAAAATTATGGAGGTTTTTTTTCTAAGGTATAAGACACTGAGCCCAGGCTCTGGCTCTAATGAGGTCCTCTTTCTGACACTAAATATTTGAGATTCCCTCATCCTATATGCATCCTATAAAAGCATCTCTTGCTTTAGAGGCTTTAGGCTTTCTTAAGAGAAATCATTTAATTGCAGAGAAAAGTTCAATACAATCACAAGATATGGATCTTAGGGTGTATTATTAGCACAGTACTTGGAGATTTGGCTTTGGAACTAGACATTCAATAGTCTCAAATTAGCATTAAAAGGAATTTCACAGTTATATCCTTATATGTAGTGACAAAAAAAGGCTCTTAAGTATGGAAATAGGTTTATTACATTTAGGCTACAAGGTTTGCTTACTTTTGTATCTTGTTTTTAAAGCCTGAGTTTGTGCCAGTGCGCCATGTTAACGAAACAGTTGTTGAGCACTTTTTACAGCTCGAAGCACATAGTAATGTAAGGTTTATTTTCCATACAAAGCCTCTTCCATTAGTGATAAAATAGATTCTGCACTGCAACTACAAAATAGCATTGGAAACAGTTGCTGTTTTCTGGTTTGTATCTTAATGCAGATAGCAAACAGAAAGTAGGAAAGCCAGACTTCTCTGGATTTAGCAAATATCCTGTGGACTAGAAGCAGTAGGAAGAGTACATGAATGGCTGCAAGTACTCATGAGTATGATTTGTTTATGGCATACATTGAAGGGCAGATATCACTGGAAACAGTGTCTTAGAGCAGATATTCAGCTGATGGAAACTGGATTTGCTCAATTCAAATGTGTCTCACACAGTTCTTCTTAGGTAATACCAGACCACAGTTCTATACCTTCATTATTTGGGACAAAAGAAATCAGAAAATATGTAAAACATCTTATAGACAATTACATTTTCTAGGTTATTTTGAGAGGTCAGAATGTGGGGAGAAAGGGTTTTTTCAGAAGATAACTGCTGTAGTTCTAAGGTGCAGATAAACTGGTGAGAAGTTAACATTTGTGGGAAAAGTTGTTACGGTACAGCCTATTTTTTTAGTTTGAGTATAGCTAGAAATTAAACCTTAGATAGAAACAGTGCATTACATGAAGCTGGGTGATGGGAGTCCCCTCCCAAAGTTTCTAAACTCTAAGCAGACTCAACATGAATAGAGAACCTTGAAAACCATCCAAGTAATGTAACCTCCCACTAATTCATGTCGTAAATAATGTACTTGCTTCCAGTCTCTGTTGTGTGGTCTCTTCATAGTCCCAGAAGACATAGAAGGTTCTGTTAGCTGCTCAATTTCTGGTTAGTTTAACAGTGTTTTGTGTAAGAGTTCATAACTAGACTCAACCTAAGAGAACTTATTTCTTAAAGACCTAGTGTATCTATCTGGCTGTAAAATCCTCAGTATAGTGTCAATTTACATTTTGGAGAGCTCATTTTCACAACCATATGATTACAAATAGAAACAAACTTTTTCACAAATGTTGTCACATTCTTAAAATTTGAAAATATCCAGTGCAAGATTGAAAGTCTGGAAGGTCTACATCTCCAACTGATGTTAGCTCGAATACTAGCTGCTTGGCACTGTACACAACTAGGTCAAGATGCCTTTGGTTGGCAAACAAAAAGGAAGACCTTGAAGACACTAGCAATTATAAAAATGCCAGCCTGAATTAATTAAAAAAAGTAAAAGCCCGAGTTCTGATATAGTGGGTACCACCAGGTTTTTGTGGGTAAATTTTGCTTGCCATGAGAGTGATCATTGAGTCTCTTAAGATCAGGGAATATTTTTAGGGGAAGGTGGATTATCTGATTTTCTCTGTGTGAAGGGTATGAGACTAAAACTCCTGGAGGCACAATCTTGTAGCCAGTCTTTGGAAAAGACAGAAATGTCTCACTGCCCTGTTTATGTACTTGAACTTTAACTAAAAAGGTGAAAGAAGAGCTTAATCTGTATTTATACACCAGAGACACTGATGAATGAACAACAGCTAAAGTATTTTCACAGAAATAAATTTTTTATAACCTGAAAGAAAATAAATCGCTAGTCTCGAGTCTGCATTTTTAATCTCTTCCTAATATTTTAAACTGGAAGCCTTGTGGGAAGCTGTTCAGCGTGTTGTATATGGGTTGGGCACAGAATGAGAAATGGCTGCTTTAGTCTGGTCACCACGAAGGGATGACTTTTAAATACACCTTCTGCAACTGTGGTGTTTTTTTCTTCTTTTTTTCTTTCTTGCACTGTGCAGATGGCTGTGTGGCATCTTTATCAAAAACATGGAGGGTCCAGGACTACAAAGAAGGTCATTTGTAATGAGGAGAGAAGGTGGAGTCTAAGCTGTGGGTCTCACACTGGCATTGCCAGTAACTAGAGCTTAGAGAAAGAAGGGTCATACTGCCGCAGGGCCCTGACTGTAAATGGTGCTTCTATTGCTTTAAAGACTACATAATTTCATTCCACTTAAGTCAGCAGACTAGGAGTATGTGTAATGATCTTCTCTTCACCCTCCAGGGTCTGAGCAAGAATGGTTCCAAGACCAAGTTTTCTGGCTTCCATAAAGATTTCAAACGAAGGGTTTAAATCTGTGTGCAAGAATATTGAAGGTGCTATTAATGCTTGTTTGAGCTTTAGGAATGCCCTTTGACATCCTCCATCACTATTCCAAGCAAGTAGTACAGATATTTCAACTTAAATAACTGAAACCAATTCTTACTTTTACAGGAAGTCTGAAGAGATAGTTTTAACACTACCTTGCCCAAATAAAGTAAAGCTAAGCAGTACATTTAAAGAATATCTTGCCACAATACTCCTGTCTTTTTGGGTTTGGTTTTTTTTTGAGTGACAGGAATGTCTCTATGTTCTTTTAATTTTTGCAAACTTAATGAGTTTTTCTTTTGCCATTTCTATTTAAGAAAAAAATCCTAACCTATTTTTAGCACTCCGGGACTCTGTCTCCACAACATCTTTGATAGAAAATGTAAGGATTATGCCTTCTTACTTCTCTTTTGTAAAATATCAATACTTTATGCTGAATCTAAGATATCCCTGGAGGACAAGGAAAAGGCTGGGCACAGAGAGAGAACTCTGAACATTTCCTGGGCAGACGCTGAATTTTGATCTACCTTATTTTTACCTTTGGAAACATACTCATTTAAAAGGACAAAGGCTTCTGTCTTTGAAATTTGACATTGCATAAGAAGATGTTGTTGAATAAATATGGGGTTTTTTTAGGGACAAAAGCAGCAGCAACAGTGTTCCACTACAGATTCTGAAAGCCTTCTGCAACATTTAGTGAGATACAGCTTATTTTGTGCAACTTTCAGGTCCTTATCATTCACTAAAAGACAAATTTCACCTCCATGTCCAAAACCCAGGAGTACCTCCATGGAGTGGGAAATGAGAGGTACATAAACTCAGGTACTTAAACTGAGAATAAAATTTGAAGCATTATGATGATGTTTGTTCACTGCATACTGTGTAACTGTGCATACCAGTAACTCGCATCTCCAGGGACGCAAATACTGGGCTGCAGTAACCGAGCAGGTGCTTGATTAGAAAGGCCATTATCCAGTGTTGTAGTCCTGGATTTATACTACTTTCTGATCTGCACAAAAGTAAATTTAGAGACAATCAAGCCCTCTATTTTTTAGCAGGTATTTAACCCCCCCCCAAACAACACTCTGATTTGCACAATTTAATTTGAAGCCACACCTTTTTTTTCCTGCAAACTCTGAAGAAGCTCATTATGCTGATGTAAACTTCAGCTTCTGAAGCACGATATGATGGGCCAGCTGCAGAAGATGACTGCACACTTTCTGAGTTAAGCTGTCATGTAAATATGCAGCAGAAAGAAGGATCTTGTTTTAAAAAAAATTGCCTCTGATCTTAGTGGTTGTTAATTGCTCCTGATTATCTCAGCACTGAAACTTAAAGATGACAATTAAAATGTGTGTCTCAATTAATAAAACACCCGATTTATAGCAAATAGTATGTCTATGTAATGGTTTTGTACACAATTTCTGGTTTTTTTTGTGGCATGCAGCAGGGGAGCTAATAGCATAGACTAATAGTGAAAAAAGGATGCAGGTTTGCCCTTGATTAAATTCTTTGGTCCTCCCCTCAGAAAGGGGAAGCAATGTGGAAGAACTTGAAAGGAAAAAAAAGTGACCCTCTTACAAAAAAAAAAAAGGAATACACAGATTTCTGAACCATTGATAACTCAGGAGCAGATCCTCTCAGAAGCTTATGAGTCTGCTCTGTAAGCACTAGTACAGAATAAGTGAGAAAGGACCAAGAGAAAAGCTAGCCCATGTCTTTCATGGTAAAGTGTCCTATAATATTACAGAGCTTTCACTCTGGCAATGCTTGCTTGTCACAGGAACCTTTAAAATAAAAAGACTATTTTTAAACTTAAGTGAAAAGGTATATTCAACAAGGGGGGAGGGTGTTTATACAAGACCTCTGGCATGATCTATTTTATGTTATATTCAATACATGATCATGTGTGCAAATAGAGTATCCTGTGGGTTTATTATATAATTTTTTATATTATATAATTATATAGCTTGTCAAGGACAGAAACTTTGCTGAGAAGCATTTTAAAAGTCAGGGAAAAATTGAAATGGAAACTGTAAACTGTTTAGAAGTTTTTTCCTTGTTAAAAAGAAGTTTGCTTGTTCTTCAGGACATGTAGTTGAAGAAAGCAGTTTCATTACATAAAGACATGAAGTAGCCTAGGAGAAAAAAAGCAACAGTAAAAATTGTATGCACATTACTACACACAATATGGCAAACAGAAGAAAAAGGAAAAGACTCAAAGACAGTAAGGAAAGCAGGACTCATTCAAGGGCTAGCAGAACAGTGAGAAAATTTAAAGTATATGAAGAGTTAAAGGAATCATAGAGTGACAATTCAGTCCTATATGTCTTAAAACAGTACTGAAAAAAAACTAGAAAGGTATTACTTGATATTTCTCTCCTGAACTAGAGTGATGGAAGCTTTGTTGTTTGGGTTTTGGGTGGTAGCTTCTGGTGGAATGAAGCTAAGAAACACCACAAACCTCTGCTTACTGCAGGAAGTTGAGTTATTCAAAACAAGTAGCTGTGCAATTCCTATATTTTGTTCCCATTCAGGTAGAGGGGATACTGTCCACCTATCTCCCTTGCAAACCAGCCAATGAACAATGGACACCCTCAAATCCTGGGAAAACCAGTGGCATCATAAAGAATATTTCTGCCACTCAGTTTAGTTGTCTTATATAGCTCATTCATGGCTCTCCTATATAGTTATCCCAAATGCATGCTGAGAAGAATTTATCTATCACATACCACCACATTTTTTCTATATATGAATATCAGCTTCAAATAATTAATTTAAAGAGAAGTAGGGCAATAGAAAATAAAATTAATTGGATGATGGACTTATTATTTGGAAAAGTGAACTCAGCAAATAGAAAACATTTTAATCAATGAACAAATAATAATTTTGAAATAAACTCAAAAATTAAAAAGAAAAGCCCTGTGGTTAATTGTGACCATCTCTGAAAATACTCCAGACAATATGAGGAAGCAATTTAGGGGATGGCTGCCAAGAATTGTGCAAACACTATTAAGCAATAAATTTGAGAAAATTACATGATTATGGAGTTCTGTGGTTTGTATACTATGCAAAATAATATACCATTTTTCATAAATATGGCAAAAGAAGATTTTGTGTCATTGGATAGATTTTAGGAAGCCAAAAATACAATAAATATGGGAAAGATTTTGAAGAAAAGTTTACTATCACAATATGAAAGCAATGGCTAATAGCATCTTATGTGAATTATGTGCTTGTAAAGAACAGGGAAATGCACAGTATTTAGTGAAAGTCAGAGAGAAAAGTTCAAGTACAAAACATTAAATACAAAGTTTAATGTACAAATCATTCAAAAAATGACACACTACAGATGTAAGAACAGAAAGTTAGGAAGCAATTTTCCAGAAGTACTGAAACTTTAAATTGTATGACAATCCTTTTTTTTTTTTTTTTCTGGAATGGTACGGACAACAGTAAAGTAGTCAGAGACTGAGTAAAATTGTGACAAAAATCTAAGCAACACTACCATATTAGTAATGAAAGTTTAAGCATCTTGCAAAACTGTAGAAGTAATGATTTAATGAAAAAAAAGGTTATTCTACTTAAATGTAAAAAAAAATTAATTAATTGGACACAACATATTTATAAGGTTTCTTAAATTAATATGGAAAAATAATTGTATTTGCTAAATGTTTAAAATGTACAAAGCCGAGCTGTTCAGGAAATAATTCTGGACATTTTGTAAAAGATGAATACAGTTTAATTTGATATGTTTTTAAAAATCTTTGCTATCTGTTTCCAAACTTATTTAAAATTTTTAGTGCTTGATATACTACTACTTTGAAGAAATCCATTAAAACCTTTAAACATCTTTATGCTCTCTTTTGCTTGACATGAGCAATGGTTGTTTTTTATTAAGTGAAGTATTTCAGCTTCATATAGGATTGGTTGTACAGGCAGGAGTAGCTGTAAATCACACTCGTTAAATTCAGAATACCTACAAAGGCTTTTAACAATGGTTCTAATCAATTATACTACCAGAATATTAAAGAAATATTTTGTGCGAATAGTACAAATTATTTTATACTTTTTCATTTCTTCTTACATATGGAGGTATTTATGTTGAGGAAGAGTCATTATTCACTTTAGGTCATAAAACATTTCTTCATCGTTTTGCCTGGGATGTCTTCTGAGCAGCTGCAAAAGTGAATCCAGAGCAATATATTTTGATAGTTTTGGGAGAAGTATTGAAAACTATGCCATGAATTGTTCATGTCATATTTAATACAGCATGCTCTAAAAGACCAGAAACCAACTTTTCAAGAAGCTATTGTATAGAAGGAACATTTTAATAACAAACTGGTGTGTTCTGAATCTTAGGTAGAATAAGGAAACATGGACAACACATTGTAAATATGTTTATCACAAACTGCCACAAATAAAAAATGAAATAATTTGCTAGTCCTTTGGTGATCCATAACAATGTTCAGCTGTGTTTTGGCATAGTTAAAAAGATGCTCTCTCAGTTTAATATTTTTTTGTAGTTCTACACTGAACTGTAATATGTCCATATTTCCCAGGCTAGTTACATTTCCTGGATTATTAGAATACATTGACTAATACGAGGAGAATCCAGAGAAATTGCCAAGCCTCTTAAAAGAGGATGGTCCCTATGTAATTAGCATCCCTGTAGTTTTTCTCATAGGTTCTCTTATGCCTGCAGCAAACAAAAGCTCCTAGGGAAACATCCCCAAACCATGCTCTTCTTGGGGTCTTACTTTAACACAGTTTTCAAACACCACACAGAGCAATTTTCTTCTTGGACCTTCATGCAATCCTATTTTTTTGGAATTGCTTCTCTTCCTCTTAGAAAAAACTGGATCTTAAAGTACTGCTGCTGTATCCTCCACCCCTTTCCTCCAGCCTCTCCCACTCTAAGCAATTTCTGGAAGGATTAGTGGCTAATTGGAGTCAGCTGTAGAGATTTACTTCCCATGTGACACTTTGTCACAATTCACTATGCAAAAATTTACAGGAACAGTCAGGCAGGAGGTGTGAGTAACGCTTGTAGTCCCCTGCAGAATTTTCCACAGATTGTCCTCTTTGCTTATTCTGTTTTTCAGTAAAGCAACCACTAAAGGGACAGTCGAGGGATCTCAGAAACTCCTGCCTCCTCTTAGATTCACCACACGTAGCTCCCAGTCAGCCAGTTATCTTAACCTTCCACTTGTTTCTTCTATGAAAAGCATTTTCACATTGCCGAGGGGTTTTCTCTCAGGGCGTGATGTAGTCCGAGCCCTACATTGGGAGGAAATCTACATCTGGCTATAGACCATTTGACCTCCTCCATGTCAAAGCCCTGGTTAGCTAAGAGAGTAAGGCCACACAAATATCTGACTCCACTAGTTCTTGTCTGGGAGGAAGACCACTTTGTTCATGCTCTTACCGCCTGTTGGTTGAACACAATTACAACCATATAATAATACATTTTCCTGGACCTGAAAACACTAGATTACATATATATATATATATATATATATATATATAAAGTATATTTATATTTATAAAGAATTAAAAGTTGATGAATTCTTTTAACTTAAAAAGCTGACTATGATGTAATACCATAAATAGAATCTAGACATCACAAATTAAGGAAAACATCTCCACTTCCATAAATCTAAATGTGAATATGCTGTTGAAACTAAAAAAAGACTGAGAGCAAATGTAAAAAGTTACTTTTTATTACTTTGTAAGCTAGCAATTTACTTTTGTCAGAGAGACTAAGATGTCTTTTCACATTTTCTAAGGCTTTTAAAAAATATGAATGCAGTCGTAAATAAGAATTCAAATATCTGAAATTAGTGTATTTACAATGACACATAGGTCATTATTCTAAAGGGACTTTGCTCAAGTTTCACACAAACATGTTAATAACTCTTGGTTATGCTTAATTTATTTTTATCAAGTTCTTCTTATGCAGGTGCATTTATTTGTCTGTAGTATGCAGAGACTGAGAGCAGAAATATCTTCTGGCAAGAAAATACAAGGCTTCAATGGCCTTGCATGCTCCAGTGGAAAGTGGTGAGTATGACTAGGAGTATCTGTAGGAGATACTTGCAGTTTGTAGGAACTGGTTAAATTCCTTCCAAATGCGTCATAAGAAGACAATTGTAGCCTTGTAACATTGAGTTTAAAGCCCCAAAGAGATTATTAAATCATCTAATATGACTTCTCATATATCACATGCCTTTAAATTTCTTTCAGTTACACCTATAAAGGATCCAAACAATCATGCTTAACAGAAATGTATCTACAAGAAAGACCTGAAGATATATGTTGGGTGGATCATTCACTACTTGTATTAGTACAAGCCAGGAGGACACCTGGACTTTGAAGTGCAGGCAGTCAGCTACGGGGGAGAGGGAAAGCGAGAACACCACCAGTGTCTGCCTCTGCTGGGGATCCTCTTTTATTCCTTCCACCAAAGCCATTCTAGTTCTACTCTATCACTTTAAAATTAATTAAAATCAGTGTTAAACCTTTCTACCAAAGTTCTCTTTTAAATTATTTCTGAACTCAACTCGCAGCCAGTCATTCCTTTTTTCTTTTTCTTCAGGGTAAGACTCTTCCAAACCTGGGAAACTTTCCTGGTATTCCAAGATTAATTACAAATTAATATAATTTGGCAATTAGTGAAATAGGATATCTTTTAAAAAAAAGCCCAAACACCTCTTGTGCTCATGTTATTTAGATTTGATTATTTAAAATATTTATTCCTGCTAGACATACTTCTTCATTTACTAATGGATTAGAAAGTAGTTCATCATTCATAAAGAATGCAAATACAATGCCCTACTTACTTCCAAGTACAGAATAAAATAATATTTATTGAACATTTGTTTGTTTTCTGCATCACTACTAACACCTCTCTGAGTAAATGTTGACAATTCACAAACTGAGGCTCCTGCTAGGAGTAGTGTAGTTCCTGTATCATAACAACTCAGTTATGGCAGCAACGTACAGTCTAGAAATTCAAGGTACTCCCACAATGGAGTTACCTGCAGATAGACAATGCCAGAAAGTAATAATGGGATGGTAGGAAGTGACGAAGCACACGTAATATGTGCTTGAGTGATTTGCGAGCACAGTCACCTCCATGCTCCTCCCAACAGCCTGGCAGTTCTACTGTTGCCAGGCTTCACCACCATTTGCCTATACCTGGAACTACTCTCTTTGGCCACAGATGTCAGTTTGGCTTGATCTATGGGGTAAATGTCTCATGATTCTTTAATTTAATGATTGAATCTGACTGTATTGAAGCCGGCAAGCACAAATTGCAGTGGTGAGAATGGATCATCAGGTTCTCCTGTATTTACTACGTAAGAATATGCTCAGGGCTATTGGCTAGGACAGTTATCTAAGGAAGAGCTTTGGTAATTGCACAAACCAAGTTGGTTTGTCAGAGGACACAACTTAGACAAAACCTGAAGAACTGGTTGGTCATTAGGAGTAATATGTCACTAGCCACATCATGCATATATCTTCAAGCCAATTACCTGGATTACTTAAATCAATAGACAGAAGGATTCTGCTATCCAAATTGTGAATAATACAAAATAATATAACCATACCAGAAGGCCATAACAATGGCTCAGCTTCCTGTCATTCAGAAAGGGAAAGGGCAGCCAAATCGAATTTTTTGGAAAAAGAATATCTACATGCAGCTTTCTCTCATTTCACCACTTTGAAGGGCTGTCATTTTCTCACACCTACTGGACTGACAGGGTCATGACCTACCAATAAGTAGGATGAGTTCAGAAACAGGTACAGTAGTTTAATGATGTAAAGAATGCACGTTTTTTTGATAATTACATTTACCTATCAGTTCTCATACAACTTTTCTTTCATTTTTGCTTTTGCAGATAATGTCGACATGTTAAGACAAATTTAGGTCATTTTTTCCTCATTATGTGAATATGGTGAACCAGCTGATTTACAAAGCTGTGACAAGCTGTAGGCCTTAGGAAGTTCTCAGTGTTTCAAGCTACTAATACTAGACATCTCTCTGAATGCATCAGTCCACATGCTTCATCAGAGCTACTCAGCAGATAGGATGATGACAGAAGGAGAACAAAGCAAAAGCTATTAGTTGAGTAAGAGGAACCAAGTATGTGCTTATCCTTAAAAAGAGGAACAGCAGTAGCTAATGTGTTATGAGAACCGATAAAAGCAATTGGTGATCAGAGCTGATCTCATGTGAGAAATTTGCACTGATGTCAGGATAGCCAGAAAAATAAGGGGACAAAGGTAATCTTTTTGCCCTCAGCAAATAAAAGACAGCATAACAAAGTGTTATTACAATCATAACATCTTCCAGATTCTGCCTAAGAACAAAGTCCTTGTCCATATGATGAAGGATCACATGAAGTTAAAGGGCGGATTCGGAGAGAAGAAAGGCACATATGACCTAATCGCAACCATCTGTAACATCACTGATAAAAGGAGGGCAGTGCAATCCTACATTGATCATGTGTTCAGCTTCTCAAAAATTTTGACACCATCTGACTTGACCAGCTCTAGGTTTCCAGATGTGGGAATTCTAAGCCATCTCATTGAACTCATCACAAGTTTCTGTCAGCAGCAAGAGAGAAGAGTGTGAGCAGCAACACACTACAGCAACTGGTTTTCTATCAGCCAGAGGATGAGACAAGGATTCAGCATGTATGCAGTATTTCTAAGACAAGTCTGGGAAAGATATGGAAAAACAGAAATTGCTGGGCCTGCTATTGCTTGACACCTCTAAAATAACTTCAGATGCACCAGTGAAATGACAGACAGGCTTTGCTTCAACTACTTCTCTGATATAATGAAGCTGAAGTCAGTAAAAAATATGCTAGTGGGGAATGTAGCTTACCCCTAAGTATTATGGAAGTGAAATGAAATGAAGTTAAATGAGCATGCTTGTTGGCTCTCCAAAACAGGAAGCAAGCAAAAATCCCTATTAATGATCTAGTTGTTCATGGAGTGAATGACTGTAATTATTAAGGATCAGAAACATTTTGCCAATAAATCTTCACTCATCTTTCCTGTATAGAATAGAATAGAATAGAATAGAATAGAATAGAATAGAATAGAATAGAATAGAATAGAATAGAATATTTTTATATGTGTATATAAATAAAAGATTAATAATACTTAATTTTGGACTCCCCAACAAAAAATGTGAAAGATTTTGGCATCTTTAATTGACTGTATCTTTGACTTTTAAAAACTTAAGGGTTTGGGTTTTTTTTCCCCAATATGTTAATGGATGTTAATCATGGGAAGTTAACTGCTGCTGATGGGACAGCTTCAGCATTTGAAATGTGAAATTACTGTTGGGAGTTCAAATGTAGTTATATCTGGAGTTTACAAAATTTATGTCACAGTGTCAAGGGAATAAATTGATTTGTCTTATTTTATTCTCACATTCATTTTTTAATTTAATAGAGCATTTCATTCGAGTGGTGAAGGACTGATGGTAAAGAAGGATACTAAGTGCATTTAGTGTGAGAGACGGCGATCACCATCCCATGAAAACTTCTGGCATGATCTCCTTTCTCCCAGGTCCTCTACCCTTCTTGGTGGGTATTCAGTTTGAAGTGAGGCATCTTCAGTGTGCTCTTCTTGCGGGACCATATGCTGCAGAGAGCTACCCATGTCATTCTCTGGGAGTGCAGTGGCTTTTCTCTGTGGATATCAGCCGGGGTTTCTCCACTCCTTTACGCAGCAGAGTTTGTTCTTGAAAGGGCTGGTTTTCATGGGTGTCAGGAAGAACTAAAAAACATCCTTCTTTTAGGCAAACTATGACCTTTCTCACACAAGCTGATGGCAATAGGGTTTGTAGCACAGGGGAAAGGACGTTACCTGTGTAGAGCCTGAAATGCAGGATAGAGCTGTGAGATCAAAATCACTCTTTTACAGTCCTCTTGTCCTTCCCATACAAGTTGGAGGAGATGGTGCTACCACTTTCTGACTGTGGAACTTTGCCAGTAGTTCAGAGATTTTCTGAGAATATAGAATATATGAAATACTTCACTTAGCTCTTTTACCTGAGGTGGGAGAATTTTGTGTCTCACCCATTTGTATTCTTGACATATGGGAGCTGAAAAGCTAGGGGAGTGGGGTATAATTAAAAGTGCCTGAGGCCTCTATTGAAAAAAATACAGTATCAATCACTAGGATGCAGTTTTATTTTTATATTTTTTTAATTTTGTTTCGATTGTTGTTATTTACTGTACTGCATTGTGTATTGGCTTTGCTGATTTACAATTCTAAGAATTTAGTGTAAAAATGAGATTATCCATTATGAAATGTATCTAAAACCAGGGAACTAATTCATGAAGTATTTCAGTGCATTCTACAACAAAATGATTTGTGGGTATGAAGTAAATATGAATAAAATATGAAGTTTGAAAACTTCATTAAACAACATATTTTTTCTGTTCTCAAATTAATAATTTTCCTCTGGTTACCTTTGAGGACTCATGGGATAACAGGAATGTCACTGGTGAAATTTGAAAATTCACAGGAGTTATATTAAAATATTATATTATTTAATTGGCTAAACAATAAAAAGACACAGTACTGTGGAGGGTAAAATTTGTTTTCTACTTGAGGGACTATAATTTTCCAAGAAAAAGACATCACATATTTTCCAGCTCTAGTGGCACATTTAACTACCAGGGCATGAATCCTATGAGACAGAAAAAAAATATTTTAAATTATATTCACCTTTCTCAGATACAATACCTTATACTAGCAAATCCTATTGATCCAGTGCTATCATCTTAGGGGGTAGCTGAAATCCTTATTCTCTACCTTAAATCACCCATGAACATTTACTTGGAAAACAGCTGCCTTGAAAGAAGATTCTCACCTGAGGCAAAACTTGCATAGTTCCATTTACAATGGATGAAATCAGATTCTTATTTCTTGTCTTTTAGCTAAATTGAAGAATGTTTTCCTTTCTCTCATGCATTTCGAACTCTTTGGGTATTGAACTTCAGTAGGTGGGTGAATAAAATGAGTTTACTTGAGTATTTGCCTAATTTGTAAAGACTGGTATTTTTTCTTCAACATTTTGTTTTCCTGTGGTATTTAGATGAGATGAGGAATTTAAATAAACATAATGACAATATTTATTTTCATTATTTTTGCCTCTGCACCACTAAGTTCTCCAGGAAAATCCATTTTTATTCTTCAACTATAAAACTCAAATGTTATTTTTAGTCACACAGAATGCCTCTCCAGTTCCCCTCAAACTCTTAAAAAAGCCAAATTTCATTAAATTTTATTTAGATTTGTGGATCCAAAACTATCATTGTGCAGCAATGGAATATGACTCAAAATAAACAAAAACTCAGCAAAATAATTCTTTAGCTCAATAGAAAAACATAGACACTCCTGTGCCATCGGATGCTCCTATTTTTTGTGTAAAAAGTAAAAATAATAGCAAGAAAAGCTAAAATATTGGAAGTTCAGAGCATTGATCTGAACTATTTTTGAGGCTTGCCTATTGAAGAGTATCTTGAGCCCAGAGTTAACGTAGGAGGTTAGTAGGAGAGTCACATATTACTGCTTTAAGAGCTATAAGCCTTTATTGCTTTTCTGGCATTTGAGTTCGATGGTTTAGAACTCAGTTGTAGAGGAAGATGTGGGACATCATTATGATGTGACGGGCTGGAGCAAATCCTTGATTCAACAGCTCTTTTTCAGCTTCTGAATACAAGTTTCAGAATTTCTCGTATGTTAAGTCTTGTTTGTACAATGTCTTCTATACACACCAGAAATATCAATGCATATTTTTGAGATTATCTTAAAATTCTAAACCCTGTAACATTCATAAAACTCTAAATATCATTTAACTAACCTACTTTTTAGGCTAGTGCAAAATTATTTTCCCTTTCATTACAAATATCTTCCTTTCTTTTCAAGGATTCAACAGCAATATTATTTTTTTCCTAGTTTCTTGATCTTATTCTGTATATTGTTAAAAAATGAGGGCATTTTTTCTTTTTAAGATAATATTGATGAAATCCATCTGCTGTTAGTTGAGCAACTAAAAATTGGATATCTGTGTCTAAACTAGTCACTTGAGTCTCTTTTCATAAGCAGAGAGAAATAAGTAACTTCTAAAGTGAGATTTTTAAGAAAATTCAGATCAACTGACCTCGGATGCAAAATCAACAAAAATATAAGCAAAATAATTTTTAAACACAATAATCCAGATACTCTTTCTATTTTATGTATTATTTTCTTCTGTTGGCATGCATTTTCTGTGTATAGTTCAGCTGTCACTAGTTTCTCACTGGGCACTTCAGAATGAACCCTGCACTTGCCTCCTTAGCTGTAACTTTTAGGCAGTTTTACTCCAAGATATTACTTCAGATAAGAATTATATTTCCAGTGATGTCATTGCTTTCCAAGTCTTTGTCCAGTTAAATTGGGCTCTGAAAGTCATAAAACCCACTTAACTGAAAGTACAAACAGATTGGGTTGCTTAGATGTGTCTGGGATTGGTTGGATGAATTGCACATCTTACTCCATACATCTGATCCAAACCATTTACTCGGTGACTAGAAGTATAAAAAGAGTGGCTACTACAAACACATCCGTGCTTCTGACCATGGCAGTCTCTTAGGTCAGACTTGGGAGGAATGCAAGGAGGAAACCAAACCAAGAAATTACAAGTATATACTCCCCACTAATAATATACCTGTCAGTTCTCAACACCTAATTAGTAGTCTGAGATCCAATAAGTTTTTTGAACAATACTTCCTAGAGTCCCTGCAAGGTAAAAGCTATCACTTTATGAGAGCATGGTATTGTCAAAAAGCTTAAACTGTTCATGTACTTCATAAGATATTTTCTGTCTGCTTGCCTCAAAATACTGACAGTAACAGCTTTCCAGGAGTAACAAAGCATAGTATTAGGCTTAGCTGTTTCATCAGAAAATAATAAAGATTGCTGTTGTGAAAAAGTAACTTACTCCAGGTTTATGCACACTTTTAGAGCAGCTACTTCTTGCATAATGCTGTGCATAACCTACTTGAGACAGGCAGTTCTCATAAAACCAAATGTCCAGAACACAAGTGAAAGGAAAAATGACCATTCTTGTCACACTTACGATTGCTTTCAAGAAAGCTTGAATCTCAGCAACAGAAAAGCACTGCCCTACTTTTGTTTCATACTTGCTTTGATTAAGGAATGCCATCCTTTCAGCTTTTGAGCAAATCTTACCATATTTTTCACATGACCAATCATAAACTTGAGACTAAATGTAAGTCTTTACATTTAACCAGCTGGGTTGATCTCCTTTTCCACAAGTAATTTGAAATAAAACAAATAAGAAAAGTTTTTAATTATCACTGCTTAGAACAGCAGCAAAGTTGACACATTCTTTTGCTGTTCACAAAGAGATTCAAGGATTACGGCAGTTGGAAAATAGCCAGAAAAAGTCCAAGGATGATGGATACAACTGTTCAGTCTGAGGTCTTTGTAATATCTCCAAAGTCCATTCCCGAAAGACCCAGGCCTATCCTGAGCTAAGTATTTGCCTCTAGGCAAGAGTATCGGCTTGGAACAAGATCTGAAAGCTGTCTCCACCACAGACTTGCTTCTTCAGAGTCACTTGCCTGTTGTTGCTCTTTGCAGGGTATGTGCATTGGTCTCCTCTCAGAAAACGTCCAGCATTGAATGAGAACATGATGTTGTGAGTCAGAATAGCCAACGCAGTGATTTGAACATTTTCGGATAAAGTAATGATCCTACTATAGCTTTGGTAAGCCTTGTGTTTCTTTTGTTGTGTGACTACTGGAGGAACTGCTCTTGAAAATAGTTTCACATACTTTTTGCTGCTGGACCATCAGATCTGAGGCTTGTTTCTCCTATAAGTGTCAGGATCAGTCTTTCAGTGTGGCCAAGGAATCAGAAGTTTCTCTGTCGGTGTCTGTGCTGGCTTCTAAATAATTGTTTGCATGGTGATTGAAGCAATATTTTTTCCTGAAGGCTGGCTGTGGTTACATTTTAAAAAAATTAAATCTCAGTAGTCTAAGTGAATGAGGAGAAGAAAGGTGTCTTATTATAGATGATAGTAGAAGCATTTAACTTTTGCTCTGGATAAAGTGTGTTGCACCTTGCCTCCTGATCTGGTGCCTTGTGCACATTTCCAGCCGCACAGTAACATAAACCTATGTGCACAAATGAAACAAAGAAACATGGCCAATGTGTTCACTCTGCTTCAACAGGAAGAGGAGACATTAATAAAAATGGTGGAATTAGCATTAAGTGGGGTATTGTGGCATTGTATATTATTTATGGCATGTTAAATTACTGACATAATATTAACTCAGCTAGAGTTTGTGAAACTTAACAGAAACAGAACTCTTCACACCAAAGTTGTGATGCGTTTGATGTGTCCAATATTTAAGCTCAACTAATTTGCATCTCAGATATCTTAAAAACTCCCTCACTTGCAACTGATCTTTCTTACATGTTACTGGAACTACCCCAAACCTGGGAATTTTCTGATTCCTTGAATCTTTCCTTAGAAGTTCCACAGCTTGCCTCAGAATGGAGATTCCAAACTTTGTGAGCAGCAGAATATTTGTGAATTTAAGTTGGAGTTTGTGTTCATATTGTTTGAAAACCCTTTGCAAATTTTTCTTTTGAGGCCTGATAATATTTTTTATTTTCTACACTCAAACTGCAGACACATTTTTGTACTCACGTAAAATTGATTTCATTATAATTTGCACTCCATTGTTAGAAGAGAGAATCATTCTGATTACTGCTTGGTTTGGTGTCAACCAGTCATGTTTATTACAGTGGGAGATCTAAAAATAGCTGCAACTATTCTATAGTATTTCCAATTTGGATTAGATTAACTATAAATTCTCTAATTAACATTTCAAGCTTGTGTCTATTTTTCTGTTTTGAAACCTAAGTTTGATTCCAAACTTTCAGTACAATAAATGAGTACCAAGGACTTTAAATGCAAACTACATTAGCCACACATATAGCTCATCAAATTAAAAATTAAACGATATACACTGCTGAAACTGTCAACACAGATGCAGTGCCTTTGAATTCTACAGTAATTCCTCTTGATGTCATCAGTGTTGCAAGAAGGTGAGTTTCTTACAAACAAAACCTAAATCATAACAAAACAGAATTACCTGTTTATAAACTCATATATATTTGTCTCTAGGCAGAATGACATTGCAAAGCATTACAAGTAATGTTAACCAAAGTGACAGTTTTATATATAGTAATAGTAACTAAACTTTAGCAATATAGAGTCTAGTTAAGTCACAGAGAGTTTAGATGGCAACTTTTTCTTTCTTTATCATTTTGCCCCCTCTTGATGATGATTTAACTGGTGCCTCAATGAGCATTTTCATTACATTGCAGAATATAGTCACAACCTAAATGTGCCATGCCAGTAGAAGAAGGTGTAAAGAGCATGGTTCTCAATGTAAAGTATTTTATACAGTGTCAGGGTCTCAGTGTAAAAATATTTAAAAAAATGTTTATAGTTACAGTTATCAATTATCCTGAATTCTTTTCCATATTGTTCTCTGAAGATTTGGAGCTGCATCCCACCAGTTTGCCAAGTTTCTGGATGATCAAAGTTTTTTCCCTTAACTGCAGGGACATCAGCCTCACTGATCTTTGAAGGGTTAAACATCATGCAAAAGAAAACCCCTTCGCATAAATACCCTTTGTTCTTTCTCTTATCTGTTGCTTCCACAGAGAATTGCTCTGGCTAGCAAACCTCTTTCCCTGATTCAAAAGGGTGAGAAAGTGGTGCAAGATTAGGAAATAGAGCAATTAGTAAAAGAAAGGAGGGAAAGATTAAAAAAGGACTGTAGAAAAAAGAAGAAAGGGACAGAAGAAGAAAATAATACAATGAAACTAAGATTCAGTAAAGCAAGAGACAGAAAAAAAGGGGAAAATGGATGCAACTGATGTTGACAGATAAATGAAAAATAAAATAGTATGCCATGAAATACAGGCTCTTATTCCAGTGTTGGAGATGATATGGCTGTGACAAACATACCAAACATGAAAAATATTTGCAGAACTAAAAAGTAGATTTTATCCTCAGAAAAATTGCAATGAAAATGTGGAATTCAATAGAATTCATTAATATTGTAGTAAAGTTACTTTTCTAATTTTTATGTCTTTTTTGTTGGCACAAAAAAAAAACCAAACAACTATTTTACCCACAAAGGCATCACTACTTGGCAGCACACTACTTCAATTCTATAGCAACACTTTCTGGTTTATATTACAAAGTAGTTCTGAATTCTGAAGACATTGACATATCTGTAAGAAGTGGATTCTAAAACAGAGTGGGTTTGTTGAATTAAATATGAAAAGGAATAATGCAATCAGTACAGAATTCCTTGTCTTATTTATTTTTATATGGAGTTCAATACAAATCTCAACTATGTGTTTCACTTATCAGCATTATCAAGTTTTCAATTTTTATTGTGTTACAGAATATTCTAGTGACACCATATGACTGTGAACCGTACCAGCAAAACCAGAAGTGCTACACAAAGAATCAGGAAAACTGTGTTGAAGGGCTACATACTTGGTTCACTTGTGTCATCTTTACAGCGTCCTCTTTGAAACAGTAGTATCTAATAGGATAGCTACTCCTGCTGGCTTCAGGTTGGCCAGAATGCAGAATCACAGTAATTTCAGCCTCTCGGGGTAAGGGAGTAAACAAAATGATTGAAAGCAAATATTCCCTCACCCACTGTGCTCACTCTTGTGTTCCCTTCTTATTTCCAGTCCAGCAGCTGTTCTCGGATTCCCAGCCTCTCACTGATCCCACAGAACCTCATGGTGCAACAGGAGAAGTCTGATAATTTTCTGCCATCCATCACGTCTCACCATTGGCTATGGGTCTGTCTTCTGTTGCAGCCAGGAACCCTGCTCCTCTCAGAGTCCCTCAGCATGTTCACGAGCTTCAGGTTTCTTGCATGCTTTGTCTCTTCTGTCCCTATATTGCCTGCCTAAAACTTCTAGATTCATGCTACCAGCTCTCTCAATTTGTTGGGATTTCCCTAATGTAACATAAATCAAACAGCACAGAGGAAGCAGTTATGCTTCACTCATCTTCCTCCCTTCTGCACATCCACATTCCTTCAAACAAAACCTTACATAGCACATACAAGCAGAAAACTGGATGCCAAGAAACTCCCTCGCAGTGGGCAGACTATATATACTTAGACCTTCATTCAAAGTCTGAGTCCACTAATTGGAAGAACTTGACTTACTTCATTATAGCTTTTGATAAGAAACATTAGGCTCCAAAATGTTGGTATTTATAAACAGTAATTTATGAACAGTACCCTCAGTGTTGACTGGACTTACAAATTTGTGCTCTTTATAAAGAAGTTTACTTTATCTTACAGGGCTAGAACACTGATTACTTATTTTTAAGGTTCTAAAAAAAATATCTAAGAATTAATTATAAGCCATATATAGAAACCATCAACATTTTGTAAAAGTTGTTTAATGGATCTTGTATGTATCTGAAAGTCTGTTGTAATTTCTGAAGGCAACATAACAAAAAAAAATCTTTAGGAAAACTCAGGTTGTTTGCATATTTTTGTTTGTTATTGTGGGTGCAGATCACATTCCTTGTAGAAACTGAAGAGTCAGAATGCATATTATAGGTCTGTCAATGAAAATTTTAGCAGCCAGAAGTGGTTTGTTTCAGTTTACAGTTTTGTGGGGGTTTTTTGGGTTTGGGTTTTTTTTTTTGGAGTGTTGATGTGGTCTGTTTGGGGTTTTTTTGTTCTACCCCAGCATGGCACAAGATCAATGCCAATTGGAAGAAAAACTACAAAATTATCTTTATCATCAGCCTAATAACTGCATTACTATCATACATGTCCTTCCATTATCCTTACTTCTCTTGTCTTTTATAAATAGTAGTTGCTGTCTGAAGAACTTTAATAGTATCTTGCACTGGGGTGAGGGATAAGATTCTCTAGCTGATCATTTCAAGCTACAAGATCTCAACAGAGCTATCAAAAATTTGGAAGACAGTTCTGAAACTCACTGCAGACTAGATTGGCAGTCCCACTCAAGGAAAGTACCATTTCCCCTTCATCCCTCTGTAGAAGGAAGCTGCCAGGACAACTTTTCTTATTAAAGAATTCCCATGGATGTCATTGGCATGGATTGAGAAACGGAGTTTTGTGTTCACTAGGGACCATATGCATACTGTTAGGCCAAAAGCAATAAATACAGAAAAGGCAGGGTGTCTTGTAAAGAATTATGCCATGCAAAGGAAGTAAAAAAATGTTAAAGAATACAAACATTTTGTGGTTAGCTTCTTGCCCACATTAACTGTGGGAGATTAATTCAAATATTATTAATGTTGAAGTCAGACTTAAACTGTCACAGCTGATGATAGTGTTTTATTCTTTATTCTGAAATCAGTGAAAACACACAGTTAACACAATCTTCCTCGTTCAGAAGCAGTCAAGGAAGGAGACTAAACTGTTAATGGCCAGTTTCAAGCCAAAATTAAATGCAAAGATGTAAATTTCCATAGTAGCTCAAAATGTATGTGATCACAAGCAGTGGTTCACAAATTAACAGCTTGATAAACCATGACATAGTAATGGCAATAAGATTATCATGCCAGTTAGAAGCAAATCTATATTCTGCTTCTAGAGAGAGCTACTAGTTAAGACTGAGAAAAGGGAGAACGCGTCTGAATATTTCTTTAGTCAGAGTAAGTCCCACAAATAAAAGTGGAATTAGACCAAACAAGTACATGTAGAAGGATCTTAGGAAAAGAATAATCATAGAACAGGTAAAGGGGTGTTACAACACTTTCAAAAAAATTGAGTATTTATTCTTTCTTTGGCCTGATATACTAATCTATGCATTTCAGAAAAAAAAAAAAGAAAAAAAGGAAAAAGATCATTGTCCTTCTTCATATCTCTCCTCACTTGTGCTACCTATGTACACATGTACATGTACACTTGTGCTACCTATGTACTTCAGTGCTGAGAAAGCTGAGGTGCTGTCGTTACTGCTTTTCATACTGCTAGTTATGGCTAATGCTACTTTGCATTCAATCTGGTTGGTTTTTAATACTGTCCTTTTCTTCTATTTACACTGTAAGGTCTTTGGGACGGAAACTATTCTTTTGTTAGAATACATTCATGCAGTAATCATGTGGTTTATGTATACCACATATTCAGCTTAGCTATATTACATATCCTTGCTGTAACTGTATTTCCATTACATCAACATATAACATCTCTTAAACTGGGTCCCTTATTCATGAATAGGGATTCAAAAGCTTTGAACTATACACCTTCTGGGCATAGAAAGAATGGCGGAGAAGGAGAGACAGAAATGCATCTTGCATACACTAGCTGACAAATTTCCAATATATACAATATCATGTTTGTCCATACCAAAGAATGCTCAGTTTATAATAGTTATGAAGTCTGCAAATATTTTGTGATCTTCCTTTTTTGTATAAGGGTCTGCCTGGAATCTTCTGGAGGAAAATAGCTGAGCTTTTTCACCAAAGAGAGAAGCATTCACTTGTGTTTGTGGTTAATATACAGCAGAAAAAATAAAGGACTTATTGGTACAGATTTTTAATGAAACAACCAACTTTTGTACAAATGTGACATGGGAAAATTTTTTATGAAATTGAAAAACTATAATTTAGGCTGATGTAAATATCAGAACTGTAGAAAATCTCTCCTATTCCAGAACCTATTAGACTTCTAAGGGTGCTTCATAAAGCCGTTGAAAAGAGTAACTAGTGCAGCTCAATATTTAGGAAGCTCTAAAGAGCTAAATGCATTGTAACCCGAATCAGTGATGAGGAAGCAGAATAAAGAGCAAAAGATGAGTAAAGAATGACAAATCTCATCTGAAGCCCTGTTGGCCGCACAGTGCCACTGAACTGAATGCGGCAAACAAAAGCTCCAGCACCTGAGCCTCAGAGAATCAGAGCTCCAAGGTCAGCTCATCTACTAACCGAGGCTTAAGAGGTGTTAAGATCAGAGAAAATTGTGACCTTTAGGCATATGAAAGGCATAACAAAACCTGCAGCGGCATCACCTGGAGGCCTGTTCCCAGTTACAGATAACCAACTGAACCTGTGTATTGATGCAGAGTTACCTGCTCTTCCAGGTCTTAACACAGCTTCTCCCACTCAGCTAGGAACAAACCTGATGCTTCTATTATAAATTCCTGAAACAAGAATCCCGTAACATCACGGAGATGAACTCTATAGAGAGAAAAGTCAGTTTATAAACCTGCTAAGGCAGACTTCTTCAGCCAATGAACCCAACATGAAGTCAATACTGGAATAATCCTCCCATTAGAAGACAGAGCAGAAAGTAGTATTGTATTCTTGCTCTGTTCTTTTACTCTTCTCCAAGCATCTTCTGTTCACCACTGCTGAAGAAAACATATTGTGCCATATGTATTTAGGGTCTCAAAAGGACATTGACAGTCTTATCTCTTTAATAACTTTGTTATCTTACTTTACAGTAGCATAGCATAAATGATTCTCTTTTAAAAATCTAACTTATCTTAAAGTGCATACTTATTTTTTGGGAAAAGAATAAATGGTGAGACAGCAAGGACTGCTTCTGCACGTCATGTGGCATATTTCATGGGTCCTGAAATCAAGCCTTGAGATCAGATGATTCAGTAATTGAGCTGGAAGAATTTGGAGACTGTAGAAGATAGAGAAGTGGGAGAAAGGTAAGGTAAGAGAGAAGGAAAGGAATAGGCAGAAAGAGCTACTGAGGCAGGAAGAAGGGGTGGTGGACAAAGAAGAGAAGCTAGAATGGGAAAGCAGCCTGATTTGGAAAAAAAAAGGGTGAGAGGAGCCTCAGAGTATGTGAAACATCTGTTTAAGTGTGTAAGAGAAAGAAGTAAAGAAATAGCTACAGAGTAAGAAAAATGCATGTGTAGAGAAGTAGAGAGCAGGGTCAGAGTTAAAGATGCATGAAATGAAGTGGAAGAGCAAAGGAACTTGAGAGCAAGTTAGGTAGGTGGTTTGAAGGAGTAGAACTTAATGGAGTAGAGGAGGGAAGAGGAGGAGAAGGGGAAGGAAGATTTTCTAGGGAGAGTCTGGGTAAGAAGTTCTGTTTGCAGTGGGTTTACATAATTTGTGTGAATGATTGGTTTGAGAAGCAGAATATTGGTGTGCAATAGAATCCAAAGGAAATTTAATGTGTTTGTGTGTTTACCTGCTTTGTAAGGGAATGCTATGGAGATGAAAGGCAGTACTGTGGGAATTAGCAATGAAATAATTACGAAATTTTTAAAGGGAGAGGGTAAAATATGGTTTAGTTTCAGAAATTTGCCTGGGACCAGTCTTGTCTAGTCATCCTTCCTCTATACAAATTTTGTCTTTCCTTGCATGTAACAAAATTCCTCCTTCCAGTGCCTTTCAGCTTTTTTTTTCTTGTGATTGCACTTAGGATGACTGATTAAGACAAGCTGCATATGATCCAGGATAGCCATATCACCTGCTGGTGGCCTGAAAAATAATTGTGCTTTCATTCATCTTGTGATCATTCCAGTGTGCATATGCCCATCCCAAGGACTTTTGAGATATGATTATATACGTCACCCCCAAATGTCTCGACTATTTGTACGCTTTTATGCTGCTGGACTACAGGAGACCATCTATCTGTGTATAAGTGTTAACATTTGAAATGAATGGGCAATTACTCACTAGAGATGAATTCTTTTGTTTTTCTAATGTTTTCAACCTCCATTTTCTAAACCACAGCTATCTGAATCTCAGGGAAGGATTCAAACAGCCTGATTTAACATGGTAGTTTTCAAACACTGAGTAATTCCCAAAGACACTTAAGTCAAGGTAAGTCCCAAGACTATCCCACAACAGAGCCAAAATTGTTTTATGTTCTTTTTATGTTCTGGAAGCATTTTCTTTGTGTGCTTAAATGCACTGCAGTCTGAATAGGTAGGCAGATGTTCAGACACCTAAACTCTCTTATGATTTAAAGTTGAATGGAGAGGGAATGGGCAGTCCTCAATTCTTCCTAAGATCCTTAATAAGCCAGGAAGGTTAGTCATAACCAAATCATGCTTTAATTAGGTAGATTATATTGACATCATTTATAAAGGTCAGGGTAGTGAGTAAGCTCATAGATAAGTTTCTTATCTCATAGATAAGTTATCTTTCTCATAGGTAAGTAACTGGATTTAGTTCTGCTCCTGTGTATTGACTGCATAACATAAATGAATAAATAATCTGATCAATAATGACTAGAACTCTGCCTGCTTCTTCCCACTGGGTTTCCTCCTGGCTCTTTATGGCTTCAAGGCTCTTGTGTTTCTGGTGCTCAGTGACCCATTTACAACTAGAAATAGGGATATGCTCGCCCAGAACTGGTGGCAGGGGTTGCCAGCCATGGGGTCATGTTGGGAAATGGGAACTGTGACATGGAGCGTTTTCATGCCAAGGATATAACACTCCAGGTATCTCTGATGGTGCATAGTTTAGCATTCACTGAGGATCATTAAGAGAAGCTTTGTAGAGTTAAACAGTGCTGAGGACTCCATGCTAGTCTAGTCCCACAGACTTAATGTCATTTTTCCTCTGGAGTGGAATCAGCACTTGTGTCAAAATGTCACTGCTTCCTTAGTGCTTTCCTCAGTCCTCAGGGCTTGATTCGAAAAGTTCCTCGGTGATATTTCCTAAATTCTATAGATACAGATTTTTGGACTCTTGTTATCTGTGGAACCTGTGGTCTGCCAATGAGTTCCTTTGCATGAAAGGTTCCTGAAATGTAGCATTTTACTATCTG
This sequence comes from Elanus axillaris, assembly GCA_026212715.1. Taxonomy (NCBI): domain Eukaryota; kingdom Metazoa; phylum Chordata; class Aves; order Accipitriformes; family Accipitridae; genus Elanus; species Elanus axillaris. Next base: position 14,000,922 of record JANZLQ010000050.1, read on the forward strand.
ATAAGTTTTCCTTATACTACTATTAATTAATTCTCAAAAATATATTTATATGTACAATATGGTTTATATTTTTCCCTAATTTGCATTATATTGCAGAAATATTTTGCCAGGTAAAGAAACAAAAATATTTTCCAGAGTTTTCTGAACTTGCTTTGTCCACAAGTCTATTTCATCATCCAATATGAGTTGGTGATTCAGACTTTTGGTACACATCATTTTTTTTTACTTTATTTACTTGCTTTTCAAGACTTACATTGTAGGTTCATAAAACTGTCATCCTTAAAAAACTTTTCCTGCTTTGTTCACCAAGGTTAAGTGTCCTTAACAGTTTATGGTGTCAAACATTGAAGAAAATACCAGATATTGCAGGCTAAACTACATTAATAATGACAGATCATTCTTTTACAGGCATAAAGACACCCTTCATTCATAGAATAGTAAAATAAATCCTTATTCCTAAAGTTTATGTAAAGCTTAGAATAGGTCTAATACATTCCCTGCGCTCTTGCTATTTCTTTTCAGTATTCACTCTTGTTCTCAGGCCTACTGAAAAATTATACCTTTCCCCAAATAGATATTGGATTCTGAAAATGTATCAGGAAAGTGATTAGGAAACCAGAATAGTGTAGCAGACCATAAATGTTGCCACTTTAATGTTTTCAACCTTCCTTTTGTAATAATGGCAGTTCCTTTATCACTCACCGTCCAGATTACTGAGAGTTACAAATGTTTAGGCCAAGGAGTCTCAAGGGTTACAGAAATATAAACATTGATTTACCATGCTATCCCTTGGGAGAATGGTCTGTCTATAAGCCTGGTAAAGTAATAGGGAAAGAGATGCTCTGTTCTGAGAATTTCAGTTTGTCAGTGAACATTTTCAAATGTTTACTTGAGCTACAGAGCTGAAAAAGTATTCTTATGAAAATTGGAAGTGACAATAAAAAATACTTCTTATAATAACATTTCAAAGTGCTGGTCAGATTCTTTGCTTACTTCTGAAACTTCATTGAAGCTTATTCTCTCTCTATAAAAATAAAGTATTGTAGCATCCAAGGCATCTTGAATGTAATTGCTTATCTTACTTTAATTAATGTAACCTAAAATGTTTAACTAATCTGGAGACTTATTTTAAATAGTGTAACTGAAAATTAGGTTTTGAAAACAAAAGGAGAAAACAGGAGTAGAAGGAATTAAGAAAACTCAAATTAATCTTGTTCTGTAGATGAATTGATTTTTATTCCATTATTTAGTTTTCCTTGATCCTTACCGGTGACCTTGATTTTATTTTTGCAGAAGAAACAGTTTACCAGCTATATGGCTTGCTTTTAATGAGAACAGTACAACAAAAATGCACAAAGAAATTAGAAACATATTTATTACTTTCCACTTTAAGATCCCAAAGCACTTAATAAACATTTATTAATTAAGCTTCATTCCCAATCCTGTAAAGATAAACACATTATAGATTTCTATTTATAGATGGGAAAACCAAGCCCCAGCATACTGAAGTCAGTTGGCTACCACCATGCACAACATGTGTCAGCCTGAGCCAGCAGGAGAAAACTGGGGCCTGATCCTTCCCTGGTTTGGACTCTATGTACCTGTTGACACCTTTGCTGGGTGTCCATAAGGAGCTGCTGGTTTGGAAAGTCAGCCTCTTGGGCATGTTTCATTAATTTCTGATTTTTATAAGCAATTACACCAAAATGCACAATGTTATGTGGTGACAAGACTCCAGTCACTAGCACATCATCTACCAAAAACCAGTTACTCCCTGTTCTAATCCCCTCACACAAGACACCATAGGGCTGTGTTCACTCTTTGGAATGCTTTTGCCTTACAAAAGTGGGATCTGCTTTTAAAGAAGTACAACAACTGTATAGCTCTGTGTTTCATTTCTGCATCATTTTTTTTCACTCATTTAAATTTCTCCTCCATCTGAAATTTTTCAGTGAACAGGGAAAGAAGGGACCCCCCCTTTTTTTTTTAGATTTTAAAAAATGTTGAAGCAAGATGAAATATTTTCTAGGGTTTTGTTTGCTTTGTATCAAGAGATTTATAAATTGTCATTAGGACACAATAAGGCAGTTTAACTCAATTTAGCAACAAAGTCAGTGTTTTTCCAAGCTATCAAGTTAGTGCCTTATTAAAATCCCAGTGGCACTGGAGTATCTGAGGTGGGGAAAAAAAGGTTAAACTGCATATCAACTACTGAAGGGAGCTGAAAGGATGTGGAGCCCAATTAAACCTTCAGCACTGCTCTCTCTCATAAACACTTGCTACTTTATTCCCTCTGGAACACATTTCGAGGCAGCTAAAGTGGGAACCCAGCAAGAACCTTTTCATGAGATCTCTGTTATTGAGCCTCAGGTCCAGCCCAGTCCTTCTGGGTGAAAGGCTTCATACTCCCTCTCTATTAATCATCATCTGGCCTTCTAACACCTGGGACTGACTCCAACTCCCACTGTTGCTATATTGACAATATTCCCTGTTGATTTCCTCATTTTCTCAGCCAAGGCTAGAATGACCTCTTTAAAATTCTTTATAAACGTCAGTAATTGCTGCATCAAACTTCAATTCATTACTTTCCCAGGCCTCATGTATTTTGATGATATGAAAGTTGACCGCATTTACATGCAAATTGAAGTTTTATATTAATAAGGGCCAGTAAAAAGAGATTGCATGGTAATACTCCATTATGACTTTTAAATACATTTGCCCATGTCTCGACTTGGCATTAGCATGGTCAGACCATGAGGAAATCATGTTGGTCTGATTGCAATTTTGTTTTCCAATTGAAAGTACAATTTCATCAGGTTTCCCTGTCATTTCTAATAATGACTTAAGTTTGCTTGCTAAATTGAAGAATTTCTCCAGGCCTCTACATGGGCTGGGAAACAGGTGAGGAGACAGCTGCTTCTATATGAAGTGCTTCATTATGAACTACCACTATATTCAACCCCATAAGGCTTGTTCAATGATAGAAACAAAATTACTGAAGGTCTAGTGCAGCTGAGATTGATTATCTTAAACATATTAACTTTTAACATAAAACTTTGGAAGCACAATAGTTCATCTGTGAATAGAGTCTTTAATACCCTGATCAAAGGGTCCTTAACCTTTTAGACTGCTATTTCATTTTTTGGGCTCAGATTTTGTATGCTGTTATAGACTAGCAGGAAAATAAATACAGCATCATTCTGCAGAAAGGGAATTGTGTATCTTAATGCAAAAATGCGATAAATCACTTTTCTAGACACATTCAGTTAAGAATCCTAGGGAGTATGTAGTCACAATATCAAATCCATGACCCCATGCTGATGTCATTAAAATAATGTTCATGTTATTGATTATAAAAATCTGATTACATTTTTCACTGGACAATAAAGGAAATAAAAGACCCTTGCATATCAATGGCAGGTTACAATAGAATTAAATTATAAAAAGGGTTCCTATAGTTCTAATATCACAGATATCCCTATATGTTGTTAAATGTACTTTTGGGGGGTCATTCCATAGAGACCAACAATGGTGCCAAAGAGAAAGAAACAGCAAAGTACTTTTATAAAATGTCATTTACCATGTAAATGTCCTGGCTAATGCAAACCATGCTTAAATAAAAGTACATGTGATATTATACCAGAAACTCAAGAAATGATACAGCAAGTTTATTCATATAGGGGCTTTTTGTACTCTGACAGTCCTCAGGGTCAGTGGGATTATCAAGGATGCGCATACATAGGGGCTTGTTTGTGCAGACTCTTGCTTTCCAATATAATCTTCTAAGACAGTAATAGGTGACAACCCTTGAATGTGCATATTTGTCATTGCAATAATTTTGGAAATTGCTGATGTAGTAGAACTGGACTATACACTTACTACTTAAAAATTAAGCTGTGATCCAGTAGGACCATCTGTTTGGGCAGATCTCTCCTGTTTTTGCAAAGTCCCACAGACCTCTGTCAACTCAGAGAAGAATTCAGGCTCCTCTTACATGAATCTTATGAGGATATTGGAGTTTGAACTGATAGTTCAATACCATTTATATCTCCTCAGAAGTGTGCCTTGTGTAGGCCAAGCAGTTGGATGATAAAACTCAATTTTATTAAAATACTTCCTCATTGTTCTGTTTTCTAACAGAATTATTTTGCTCTTTTATATCAGATAAGTTTTCAATGGCAGCTTGAATAGAGGTCAATGAGCGTATGATAATACCATAACATTTCTTATCAGTGTTTATAATAAATATTTACACTGGGAATTGTTTAACTTATCATACCATGGTCTCAGTTACCCCTATTTGCTATCAAACTATAGTACTATGAATTTGATAGTTCTGTCTTCCAAACAAAAGCAACAACAAGCAAACTGATTGTCCTAAAAAAAGGTCTAGTCAAAAGGATTATCATACAGCTAAAGCAATGATCAGCACTTTTAGTCCAGTGTACAAGAGACCGGTGCCTGTTTCACAAACTTCACTACCCTTGTTAGCTGCCTGAGCTTAGTAGCCAAGAACAGACTGAATATAAACTCTTCAACTTCAGAAGTACTCCTTGTTCTGGCCAAGTCAGCCTGAAAACTCAGGACAAGAAATCTTTGCATTCAGGGATCCTGACTCCCTCCTTCATAATCAAATACTGTGTGCAGCTGCTTGGTCTGCATTTCACTCTGCCTGGGAGCAGTTGGGGAATGGTTTCCTTGCCTCTGGAAAATGAGTTCTTCAGGTCTTTGAGAGGTATTTCATTTATCTTCGTAGTCTCTGTTATGGTAACTTGCTATAACAGAACTAATAGTAAGGATACTGGTACAGGAGGTTTTCTTTGGGAAAGTGTGGAGAATGTAATTATGTTTGATTTCTGCTCAAAGTGGTCTCATTGTTTAAATAGAAAATAATTTCTCTTTAAATACCTGAATAAATCTGTGTGTATAAATATATATGTGTGTTTACAAAATGGCTGAAAACCTCTGGAAATCATAGAATCATTTAGGTTGGGAAAGACCTTTAAGATCATCAAGTCCAACCATTAAGTCTTCTACCTGAAGAAATAAAGCCCATAGATATCAGGTAACCTTGAAAAAGAAAGAGCACCGATAAATGAAGTGGTAATTAAGAATGTCTATTGACAATCATGGTAGATTTCAGGAAATCAGAATGGTTATACAGTTAGGATTTAAAAAAGCAGATTACAGATTTGCAAGAAGAGTTAATGAAGATGATAACTAAAACTGATTATTTCTCTCATGTGTTCTCTTTCCTCATCTACCACATAAGACCATCAACAGGACTCCAAAAAGTACAAGTAGTCTATATAAGAACTGGTGCCAAAGGAAAATGTAACAGGATCAGGTAAGTGTTTCAGAGCCTAAAGAGAGGAAGACTTAACTTATCTGTGCAAATGCAGACTGTTATTAAAAGCCTAAGAATATCCAGATATCATGAGTGAAGCCATAGTTAATATGATGCAGAAAACTTTAATTCCTTCTCCTTGAAACTGTAAGCAGTGAAAGGCAGAAAGACCTGCTCAAACTTTTTTTTTTTTTTTTTAAAGCTGTGTTAATACTCAAGGGAGTTGGCACAGAGTTCATTGCTTCCAAAATTTTTACCTTGGGGACATATTTCTGATGATACTTGGGAGATTTTTCATGGAAATTCAAAGACTTGATATGAAAGGTCAATAGCAACTTCAAAAACAAAGACCCATAGAAATAATATTTACCTATATATAAGAAATTTAAAGGAATATGGGAAAAAGAATACGAAGATGGGTATCAGAAATCAGAGCTGAAGGAAGAGTACACAACCTCATACCAAACACCAAAATGGTAATTATCTTCAATATGCAGTTGTTTGTTGCTAGTAGATATTACAGTTCTAGAATGAATAGGACCACGTTTTTCTCTTTTTTCCCCAAGTCAGGACTTCTGTCTCCCACACCCTATACAGAATTATATCATTTGATCAGGGGAATGGTTATTTCTATATGTTTATTGCAAAACACTGCTCCAGAGATCAGGTCCAGCTGTCTGTTTCCTCACCAGTCCATTAGTAACCTTGTTCTCCACCTTACAAGAGCTGCAGGTGAGGCAGACTCTTCTGCAGCATCCTGTACTTTTATTCTACATTAATGTTTGATTTTCTAGCCTTACTGTGCTCCATATGCAGTCTGGACTGTGGAGTGGTTCTGATATGAAATTTTTCCTAACAAACTGTTGGGATTCTTATACTATTACAGCTAGTTTTTCTCTCCCTTTTGTGATACAGAGAAAGATGAATCTTGTAGCTGTTCTTCGCTTGTTGTTTCTATAATTTTTTTTTTTTTTAATTCACATAAACCTTTATTCTCTATGGAAAGTTAAAACAGAACCAGAAAAAGCTTGTAGATATCATATTTACCGATTAAACAAGAGAGAAATGTTCTTATCTGCTTTATGACAAATGCAGCTTTATTTTAAAGTATTTTGCAAAGGCCATGACTATGATTCGTCACCTGATTATCAGCTGTAAAGGCTTTTATTAAATACCATCCCCTCATTCATCGTTTTCATATGAAAGTAGTAAACAATGACTATTGCATACATAAGTCTTCAGTACTGTAAAAGCAGAGGGCTGAAGTGTGTTGTCCTTCCCATGATATTTCAATTTAAACATGGCTGCATTGCAGTAATGTCACATCTCGTTTACACTGTGGACTTGGTGGCAGACAGGGATCATTACAGGGGGAACACTGAGAAAAATACATTACACACTAGTCATAACCATAAAAGAAACTAAAGAGAAAGAGACATACTGATGCACATGCAGCTTCTGTAATAGAACAGAAGAATAGGATTGCACTGAGAAATGTACAAAGGCAGTAAGTTTAGAAGTTACCACTACACTAAATTGTCAAGCTTGAGTCAAATGATATTACTTCTGACACCTCTGGCTACAGTACATTGCTTTTGGATTCAGTTTCTCCACTTTTCTTTGGTTGTTGCAGTAAAGGCAATTCCCTTGTGCTTTGATTGTTGAGATTATCCTCTTTTATATAGCTTCCCCTTTCCCATTCTTTCCCTCCTCTTTTCTGTACTAGCATTATGGGTGCGAGCAAAGATTATACAGAATTCCGTAGTGTAGTCTATTTTTTTTTAAATCAGTCATTGGCTTAGGTAGACAGCCAAAAGCAAAGTACTCTACTGTTTGCATTTTTTTTTGATTGCATAATAATAAGATTAACTTCATTAATTAAGGATATCCACATATAAAAAAAAATAACTTGAGCAGACTTCTCACTTTTATGTGCCTGTATGCTTATATATACTCTATTAAATGTCAGCAGAAGTACTACTTAGCTACTGTATTCCCCCCCTTTTATTTTAAAGCATGGGTAGCTTTGTATTTGACTTCCTTTTGTTTCAGATCAGAAAAATTTGTAGCAAATGGAGAATGCACCCAGGTTTCAAGAGTTACACGAGAGCCATGAGCACACCATCACTTGTGTCAACAGCGTAATACCATGGTTTTCTTACATAGATATCACTGCCCACATGAACTTTATGATTGTCCCAGACTTGCGTAGTTTCCATGCTGCAACTTGCATAGTTTTCATGCTGCAAGTATGACCAAAGCCTGTTGTGATGGTCCTGCCTTGCATACCTTACAGGGGGGTGACAAGGTGAGTTCAAAATGGAGCTGTGAGTTCAAAAGGAGACTGTCTTTAGTGCCAACTGAGTTTCTATAGCAAATCAAAATCATACAGAGCAACAGCCAAAATGTCTGTAAGCCTGACTGGTAACCTGGATATACAGTCCTTCTTCTGCAAGTAGAGATAGAAGAGCAGCAAAAAGACTAATAAAGCAAAGGAGGCAAGAGGATCATTAGCTAGAGAACAGGTAGGACATTAAGGACTGTAAAACTAAGCCTGCCTCACCTACTGTGAACTCCGTATCTGTTGCAACATGGCTCTTCAGTAACCTGTGCAAAAGGCTGAACTATTTCAGAACCCTTCCTGAGACGTGCTGCATCCTCCCTTGATTATCTCAACCAAAAGCTTTATGCCCATTTGTAGTATGAGTGGAAAACAGCAGAACATACTGCAATACCAGAATGGGGAATGGACAGAAATGTGGGCTCTCTCCTTTGTTAAAACTCTTCAGACTAGTCATTTTCAAGTTTGGGTTTTTTTTTTTTTTACTACACTATACGGTGAATTAAAGGTAGAATTATTCAGAAATTAGAACAACTTTTGATTTTTAGAGTACCAGTGAATTAGTGTGTCAGAGGTTAGTTGTTAATTCCTGGAAAAATTAACCACAAATCAGTGTTTTTTTAATGACTTACTAAGGTTTGAGGATTTTACTTGCTTATAACTCTTGACTAAGATAGTCTTGAAAACCATTTTAGTAATCAGAAGTACAAGAAAAGCTATTTTCAGGAGCATTCAAATTTTATAGAATGAAGTAGACTAAGAAAGGAAAACAAGAGAATTAACTGCTAGAAGATTTGGTACATTTTTACCTAAGGCATTAGTTAGTTTATGAACATCAAAATGTAGTAGCAGACTAGTCATCAAATTCTGTTGCTTACTATTACAGGCACTGTATTATATAAATGTTCTTATGTAATTATTGATGTAATCTTAAAAATAGTGTACTTTAACTCTCATCTATGTGCTTCAAATGTGATTTTGCTAATCATTACTGGTGTACACTAATTTCTGGAAGAAATATACTCCTCTCATGGTTTATAATAGTCTGTTTTTTCTGCTATCATCATTATTATTCTTTAGCATAAGCAGTTCCTCTTCTTCCTTTATTTGTTACAAGTATTTACTTGCTCTTTATTTTCAGTGATTGTGCCATATCATTTTTGGTAGACCAAATAAACTAAACTCCAGTGCATTGTACAATGGATCAAGCATAGTTCTTCAATATGTGCCTGCATAGGGTTCTTGTCTTTAAACAGGATAATGGCTATGCATCACAGAAGACTAGGCCCAAAAAGTAAATAATCAAGTTTATAAGCAGTTTTGTTTTCATCTTGATTATGGTTATTTCCAGTTTTATAAAGCTAACATAATACACTCTGTCTCAATTTTGGTTTTCATTGTTTGTTTTGGGCCACATTGATTATTCCCTCCAGTAATATTCAGGCCCTGCCATCTTCAGTGATATTTGTTCTGTAAATGAGTTGTAGTACACACAAACAGTGAAAAAGTCTTGGCAAGTTTGATTAGGCAGAATCAATTTATATGATGCTTATGCTGTTACAAAATATCTGCAGTTTACTGGAATAACGGACCTGTAGGGCCAGGTAGCGAATGAAACAAAGTATATACCGAGATAGACACATGGTTATTAAGCATAGCTTTTTCCTGCATTTAACTGAACTTTCTGAAAACTTGCTTACTGTTCCTTTCTCCTTTCCTCAGCTTCATCTTTTAACCTTCCATTTACAATACCTCTTACACCTTTTTGTGTGTGTATCCCTTCAGTCAGATTTTTCTTGCACTTACCTTGGAAGCCTTTCAGTACTGCAAAACCCCATATTGTTTCTTTCTGTAACACTATGTTATGTAAGGAAGCATTATATATATATTATATATATACTATTTGTTATTTCACAGAAGGGGTGGCCAAGCCTCATATAGCCATAGGGCAGAGCCACCAAAGTCCTCTAGACCAAAACTTCTGAACTGCTGTTAAGATGGAATTGAAGTGCCTGACTTCATGAGAACAACTTGTAAAATCAGCCTTAACTGCTGATATAATTCAGGTGCCTTTTCTCTGCCTTGTTTGTATTTCTCATCCCCACTGACTTGGCAACGTTGACTTAATACTACTCAGTTCTCCTTTTCCTCCCATTCCCAGACCAGGGAGGGTCTAATTACTCTCTGGTGCTGTGATACACAGACCATGATTCTAAAGATGGATACCACAACCACACTGTCCTCCTCTTCTTTTTAAAAGACTCTGGAGAGCTGGCTGCTTATGCCAAAAAAAGGATTTTATGATCCAAATAAGCATCAAGAAACAACTATTTCTTTGGTAACTTTTACAACCTCTTTTGGACATCTCATGTTATGAACTGCAGTCTATGAGCTTCTCTATCCCCTAATTATGGCTGAGTATGTCTAGCACTTATATCAGGGCCAGGCAGTGTGTTTCAGTTAGCAGTCTGCAATGGGAAACCTCTGCTTGTATCCTGTACTGGTCTGCTGGGCGGTGCTGTGTTTTAAATTTGTGCCTGAAAGAGTAGTAACACACTGATGTTTTAGCTGTTGCTTAAGGGTGCTTGCACAGCATCGAGGCCTTCTCCACTTCTCACTCTGCCCTCCCAGAGAGCAGGCTGGGGGTAGGCAAGAGGCTGGGAGGGGACACAGCCACACAGTTGACCTCAGCTGACCAAAGAGATATCCCATACCATATGACATCACGATCAGCAATAAAAATGGGCAGGAGTAGTCTTTT
>JANZLQ010000050.1:14011438-14051808 GCA_026212715.1 Elanus axillaris
ACACAGTTGACCTCAGCTGACCAAAGAGATATCCCATACCATATGACATCACGCTCAGCAATAAAAATGGGCAGGAGTAGTCTTTTCAAAGTAGCTGCTGTCTCCCATCTTGCTGGGGGGAATGAGAAAGTGACTGGGTGGGGGCTTAGCTACTGGCCAGGATCAAGCTACTGCATACCCCTACTTGCAAAGGTGGACCATCACCTATATGTCACCTTTCATATTTTCCTAGTTGAAATGTAACATAGGTCCAGGACATGAACATATAGTCTTGTGTCTAAAGTACAACTTTCAGTTAATGAGTTATGCTTAAATGAACACCTTGGACCTTCAGAATATATAGGGTTTGGGAAGATAGTCATCTTTCTAAATTGCCATCAGTTCTAATAGTGCCGGGTTGCAGCATGTTCCCCTTCAGCTACCTCTGAGTGACTCACTGGTGTAGAAGCTAATCAAGGGAGTATATGGAGTTCTGCATCTAATTTCTATTATAAAAGTGTTCAGACTGGGAAGGACTACTAAAACAGCAGCAGACCTTCCAGTAATCAGGAATAAGAAAAGTAGTTTAGCAACCCTATTTTATTTCCTGAAATATAAACACTGTGCTGCTAATTCTGTTTTTATTAGTAGCATGAGTCTCAAAGTACTTGATCTTTTTCACTTATAGTCCCAAGTGACATCATGAAAAAAATGTATCAGAATCCTAGATTATCCCATTTAAAATATATACATGTATTTCTAAAGTTAGGTGATTGCACCCCCGAAGTCTGAGGAATAAGTAACACTTACAAAAATCTTACAATTTTCAACTTATTTTTTTGGCTGGTGCTTTGAAAATGTTTGCTTTTATCGGTACTAGAAGAGTTATGAAAAAAAAGTTATACCTTATTTTCTAGGTACTCCTTACTAGGAATTCTTCTTTTTAAAAGACAATTTTTTAAATGAACATGACACTAGAATATGTATAACTTTATAGTCACTTTTCAGTGTTCATCCATACCTGACAGGTGAAATTTTTTGAGGAAGGGTCACTGCTGGCATTCTCTTCTACACTTTAAGTTCATGGTCCACCTCCTTAGACTTACAAAGGTAATTTAAGAAAACTAAACCTCCTGAACTTTCTCACTTATGGCACTTTTATGATGTTTATGCAAGTATTTTAATATGGGATATAACTCTGGTACATTATGGCTGTCAATAGTAAAATGCCTCTAAAAACTCTTGGGGATCTGAAGAGAAAAAAAAGGAGCAATAATGTTAAATGTAATGACTAATAAACTTAGTCCATTTTGGACTTAAATAAGATGTCCGTGTTTATTGGTGGAACAAGTGGAAGTCTTTTCTATCTCACCTGTCAACAGTTATGGGCATACCAGTCCGGGGGTGCTCTTTGCTCTGCTCAAAGCCTGGGGAAGTTTCCTCCCCCATCAGTCTAGCTCTTTCTAACTGTGCCTGAGCGGGAGGCCAGGATTTAGCCTTGATATTGTAGAAAAACTTGTGTAGACTTAAGAGAGTGGACACCTGGTTGTATTCCCTCAGTGCAGTGGTGATGGCTGTATTCCCAAGCATTCTGTCTGTGCTAGCCTACTTTGACACCTTTGGGTAGCTGGAAGGGCTTTTTAACATCATACAAATTAATCCAGCCTGAGGCTGGATTAGCTGTAGTAATGGACAGCATATAAGGGTTTTCAGGCACACAGCCACCTACACCTTGACAGGCTTGCTGCACTTCCAATAATTTATTAAATCTTTGACAAACTTTAAAAGAGACTGTCAAGATGTTTCATCATTTTTTCTTCTTATGCCATTTTTAGTAAATTTATTGCACATGAAAAAAAGACTTCCCTAGGCATAGCCCAGGAGCACTAGGGCAAGTTTCCTCGCTCTTCTGCCAACATGTTTCTGTCGTGCCCTGGAGGTAGCACCTGGATCGAGAGGGTAGTTATGTTCTTCATTTCCTTGGCCTCTCAGCTGACAGTACTAACCAGCTAATTAGTGATGATAGGAGTGGAGGGTTTTTTATTATGCAGAGGTATTTTATTTCAAGATTTTTTTTGTATTACAACTGTTTGTAATAGTCCTTAGCTTCTTACAACTGAAACTTTTTTTCTTATCAGTTCATCACATGCACCTTCTGTTTTATGACTGTAGTATATACACATGGGTGAAAAGAGCAACAGAGATGAACTTACTGTACCATTCCTAACAACATCTCTTTTCACTTCTAAACTGTGACTAGCTCTTGAACATGTTCTCTTTCCTTGTGTACTTGTGGGTATTTTTCTAACAGAACTAAAGCTGTTGCTGCTTCTGAAGCATTATTAATTTTGTTGACTTTGTAACTTTGGAACAAGTCCATGGCCTGATGCTGTTTCAGGGTACAAGTTTTGAGGTTCTTATTGTCTTTACTCAGACAAAGGGCTAAAAAATGGAATGATAGTAAAAGGTTGCGATCCTTCATCCTACTACTTTACTCTAAAATTAAAACAGAATTCCTCACAGTTGTTTTCTCTTGGGAAATCTGGAAATGTACCTACTCCCTCAGGAAAATCTTGGGTATTTTGGCTATTAATAGTTTTTAGCTGTTAGGCTTATTAGTGAGGTTTTAATATCCAGATCATCTGTGTGTTTCCACTCACCTAGACTTTTACTATTGTTTGTTGGTAAAGTACAGGCCAGATAATAAAGTACCTTTGCTGAGAAAAGTATAAAAACTAGAATTGTCATGCGATATTTTATACAAAGCACTGAAAGTGTAGAGAGCAGTGGGAAGTTAAACACAGTTAATGCATTCATGTATCTTTTGCTGTGTACACATAAAGAAGGCAGCACATGCTTTCCCCTAATGTTCACATAATGCCTGGAGGCTGGGAAGCAAAAGAAGGGAAATAAATGAAGAGGGAAGGAAGAATGCAAATTGGCTACAAGGCAAGTTGGTGGTTCATGATCCTTGCTTTGACTTTGATCTAGTCTCATTAATGAGCAATTTTGTAAAGCTGCAAGGAATTCTCTGGTTGCAAGACAAATTCAGCTTAGGTTGCTCATGCAGGTGTGCATGGGAAGGAATGACACAAAGAACTCTTCCAAAATGTATGCATTCTTCCAAAAATGTATTCATCATTTCAGTTTAATAACTTAAACCGTTGTGGCTGAACATCACTTCAAGACATGAGGGATCAGATATTAATAAAAGCAGTTTTGAAATGTACTGCTTAAAGCAAAGGGAAGGAGAGAGTCCTGGATCAGATCCAATCCGCTGTGGAATGAACAACTTTACCGAGAAAATGCAAAACAAGGTAGCTGGCAGTGTATTAGGCTATTATTTTTCAGTTGAGTCATCTGCAGCAGTGGAAGAGTATGTGCTTGCTTATGGTGCAAATAATAAATGAAATTATCAACCACCTCCAATTAACGAAAAATGACAACTCCTTTGATGTGAATAATCATAAGGATGCTACCTGCGAAAATCTCCCTTAACTTCAACATAAATCTTGCTACTTATCATCTGGAATGTAACATTTACAGTTACCACTAATAAGGTCGTGAGCAGCTAGTATCACCATGATTCCTATAAGAATTTTGATCCCATTATCTCATTTGAGGGTGACTTATGTTACAAGTACAAGACTCATTAGCTGTCTGCAGTCTTCCCTTTAGCTAGAAGAAAGTCTTATCTAAATCAGTTCCTGAAGTTGTTTAACACTGTTGACTAAAGTGTTGTGCAAACCCCTGCTAGAAAGTCAGATGGAAAGTATCTCTTATTCTATGCCCCCTAACTCTGGACAAAATTATTTCCTCCAAGAGATTCATTTTGAAGAAGCAAGTAGGACCCTGTGTGCTCATGAGATGGCCAGGGAAAACTGAGAGAACTTACCTTTTTTTTTGAGTGCAAGATTTTGGCATAAGACCGGAAAAAAGAATCTGTGCAAAAGCTTATCTGATTCAAATAGAGGCGTAGGAGGTAGGTATCAACATATGCATCTATATACTTGACACAGGAAAACAGGAGTGAGTGTGTGCAGGAATGGAATTGTCTGATGTTTGCTTGGGGTTTTTTGTTCATACAAATTAGCATAGTTAAATATTGAATTAATAAAAATATTTATGCCAAAAAAGAGTCATTGTCAAAATTTCCTACACACAATCCAACATCTAAAAGCAAACAAGGCACAAATCCCACAAAAACAACTGTTTTCATTGTATAGATCTGATTTTCTCAGGCCTTCTCCATTGTGTACTGTACAAGACAAGACATTTTAGAAAAAATTATGATGTGATCATCTAACAATTCTAAGGTGAATGTAATGCAAAAATAGGGAAAAGGTCTGTGTTTGTGAAACACCATCTCCGGTAGCAGTTCTAGTCCTGGCCTTTCCGAGCTTTCAAGTACCTGAACTTGAAACGATACTAATATTTTAAAACTTTTAAAATTATTCATACATACATAGTATTATTATGTCTGCTTTTACCATTTGAAACATGGCATTTCTAAACTCTCTTTTGTTTATTTGATATTTGTACTACATGCTTATTGAAGGGTATTTTGTAGCTATCGCCTTACCATCTATAGTTAATCACCTGATTAGTTGGACAGATCAAATTAACATTTTTTAATCACACTGCTGCTTTTAATTTTTCCAGTATTACATATTTTTGGCTAATTTCATACTAATTATATTCTTCTTTATGCATCAAACTAAACCAAGTGAATCTAATGAGTAACAGCAATACATTTGCCACCTGAAATAGGGTTCTCCTAGTAAGTGGGTGGATGAGAACAATTATTGAATTTCATGATGCTGAAGCTTAATAAACTTTCTTTCTGCTTATTCACTGATCTTTTCAAAGTAACCAAACAGAAGGGAATAAGGTGCACAAATGTCAACGAACCTATAATCCCACACAGCAGAACATATTTGCTAGTTGTTCTATTATATGAAGATATCCATTACGTGGAGATATCCAAATGAAGACATATGGATAATGACAATATATTCAATAACATACTTTATTTCCTCAAAATTCTGAAAACTTAGTAACTGATATTTATGTTGAGCCATTATATATACCTTAATTTCTCAGAAAGCTAAGCATCTTAGCTGTACTTCCCTATGTATTTAATTTAGTTATCACAGCCATACAGGTAGACTTTTAGGAAAACACTCAGCTAAGTGACAGAGATATAAACTGCATTATTGCAAAAATTTTACACACAATTTATGTCTTTAGTTATGAAGGAACTTCTAAATTGCAACCATTATTTTTATGAAATTGAACTGTAACCCTCATTTGAATAGAGCACTTAATAGGTGACTGGGTTTACTGGAGTATTAAACTGGAGACTGGAGTACTAAACTCCATTTCTTTAACAGCAAGTAGGAACTGCTGAAAAAGGCTAGTGGTATAACATGCTTTGCACTCCACAGTAAGTGATGGAGTATGCAAATCCTCCAAACATTAGCTGATCACTTATGACCTAGAAATTGGCACACCAGCATTTGGAAACAATTTTAAAGAAGAACAGTAGGTTTTCTAAACAAAAGTGTTAGGAAAGAAAAGGTAAGTGAACTGTAAGGCAGTCTTCTTGGAATAATCAGTCAAGAATGCACACTATAATCTGGAAAGGTAGGGCTTGAGCTTTGAAATGTGTCTTCCAGACTCAAGTGACAGAGGAGGAAAACCATAAAAGCAGTAAGCCCAGTCCTCCGGCCACTCAACTAAATAGCAGAACTAGTATTTACACTTGCTGTGGTTTGGTCCCTAGAGATTTCCCTGCTCATAACGCCACCTGCTAGCAGATCTATGAATTGTACCAGGCAAGGCCAGATGGTCCTCCAGGGGACCTACTCTTATTCTGATGTTACAAGAAGGTACATGCAACTAGAGATTTTGAAAGAAAAAGATGTTATATGAATCTGTGGATTAATATGGAACTAACCAAGACAGGCAGTGATGCTAACAAGGTGCTGATATGTAGGACCTGATGTGTATGTTTTCTGGAACATGAGTACCTGAGGGTCTTGGAGAAGAATTAAGGGAAACATCATACCAGATTTACGCAGCAACTAAGGGTATAAGTCCTAAGATTGAAAGGGATGCCGTCAACATAGCTCTTTCCACCTTTACTGGTCTCAAATCTACTAATAAAACCCGTTTTATATATGTATTACATACATTAGTTCCCCAAACCTCACTAACATAAACACTAATGACAGAATTTTCTTTTTTCTTCACCTTTATTGCTAAAATATTAAAACAATGAGTTTGTCAGGCTGCATACTTAAAGGCTGTTTGAATGAATCTGCCTTCAGAGCAAGGTGGAGAACAAATTGCAGTTACCTCTTTTAATATAAAAATCATCATACTAAATACCACCATTGTAGAATATTTCTTTTTTAAAAAGATATTTATTAATGCATCTCTTCCTAAACAGATTATAATTACCCTTCTGAGTAATTTATATTGTATTTTCAGCACGAAAAACTCATAGAAGCAAAAGATGATACACTCTCTCTTGTTGTGCCATAAATGTATTGTTGTTATTAATCTTTACCTTGGCAGCTGTTGAGTTTAAATGCTTGTCTAGGAAATGCATAAATGATGCCTGTATTAGGAAAGATTGACACCCATCATAATCTGTCTTTCAGTTGGCATAAATGATACTTAATGATAAGTTAGCTACTTTGCTTTAATGACTTGTGTGGAATGGAACTTCGTTTTGGTGGGTTGGACAGGATGGGCTTGGTGGGCAAAAGGTCTGGCAGAGTCAAGACACCAATGGGGATCAGAAAACCAGGGCTCTTCCTAATTGTGGAGGTAGTCTGTTGTGTTACGCCTCACATACAAAGTAACTTATTTCAGGAACACACTGGCATAGTTTCTGAGCACTTTTAGGTCCCTTTAGGTTCCCACTGAAAGTATCTTTGCTCAGTTAAATATAACTGAATATCAAATGCATAGGATGATTGTACTTGGCCAAATCCCAGAAGGCGGGTTTTTTCAGTCAATTGCAAAGTAAGAAATATGAGAAATTACTTCACCCATTCAGGCCAAAAGACTGAAAATCTCTTAAGTTTCTCATTCAGTTTTAAATTTCATAAGTGTCCATCTTCCCTTAGACAAAAAAAGAAAACTGTGTTTGGGTGTTTGGATTTTAAGGATGCTTCACCAAATAATGAAGCCTTCCAGCTCCTTGGTGAGTCAGATTTGTGAGCATCACTGACTGTGCAATAACTTAGCACCTTACTATTTTTTCATTGATAAGTTAATATAATTTTAAGGTATATTTAGCTGTCTTTTATTGTTCAGTAGAAGTTAGGAAATGCCATACTGTTTCCTGTAGATGTCCCTTACAAATTTGTGATAAACTTAGGTTGTGTCTGACATATTTGACATGCAGAGCGTAGGATAGCTCACAAACAAGAAGATAGGTAGAGTAGTATGCCAGAGGTGTTTGCAGTTTTGTTCTTTGAATGTAATGTGGTTTGAAGTCCCGAGTTTCATTAACTGAGTGTAGTTCTTCCACAATTTTCAGATCAGAAGTACATTTTTCATGTGGATGTGGGGAAAGATGCAATTTCTTTGATAAACAGAAAAAGTGGGAATGTATACTAAGGCTTCCTGAATTCTTTTACTGCAGCTTCTTTTTCTTTTAAAATGTACCTACCTGATGCAATATATACTGTGTATAGAAGAGCAGCATTTCACATTTTAGCATGTACTTATCTCACCCAAGGATTGCACTTCAGCATTCCTGTTAAATACTTTAGTAATCAGTTGCTTTAAATCATACAGTATTTGAAGAACAACGTGAATATTCACTTTCAGTAGTGCGTAGAAGCTATTCTTAGAGATTTATTTTCTTGCTGGTTTATAACAAGGTATATGAATCTTGCAGGTTTTTTGTGTGTATGTGTATATGCATGTCTGAGTGTACATGCATCCTGAAGGTTTGTTTTAGTTCCCTTACTCCTTAGCAAAACCCCTGTAAATATTAATTGATCCATACTTGAAGAAACAGAGGTGCTGAGTAGCATAAACATGCATTTCATTGGATATTTTAAAATTTTTTTTTCCCTCTCACTTATGAGGAATATGCACAGAATATCGTTGTGTTTGGCTATAGCTCTAACTACTAAAACTTTGTTGTAGTAAAAATTATTATGATGCTGATTATAAGCCACAGCATGAGAACACAAATTAAAATATTTATATTAATTTTTTTATTATTTATTCTTAGACATATAATTCAGTCCTAGATTTCTGCCTGCCAATTTGCTTGGCTTCAGTGAAGTATAATTAGTTCAAGCAGGGCATAAAGGTATATATGCCCACAACAATATCATTTTTACAAAAGAGAAACTGAAGGCTGGATTGTATTTCCCCCTTCCCCCTGGACCCAGGGAAAAAAGAAGAGTGATTCTTCCTCATCAGTCACAAATAGAGGCAAAAAAGCCCTAAAACCTAATATTTTAGCTTCCAAGATTATCTATTCCTGATGAACTATTGCTCTAGACTTTCATTTTGTAAGGTTTAGTTTATTAAATAAGATGTTTCTTACTGGTTCACGATACTTTAATGTGTTTATACAGTGCTTTAAAAATCATTTGGTAAGAGAAAAATATTTGGCTTATTAACTAATTTCAATAGAATTAAATAACTAATTTTTTAATAAAACACATTTTAAAAGAATTCTATAACACAGTAAATATGTTTTTCATCATAGGTACCAATATTACAAATGTTTCTTTCAATTAGTACTGTTCTTTTTAATTTATTTATTTTTTTTACATCTCATATTCCTGCTTTTACCTTGTATTAGAGTTCACAGTTTTCCCAAGTGAGTGAAAAGTAATTTTATTTTTTTTTGGCTTTTCTTGCTCATTGATTAAGTTAAAACTTATTTCTAAGCAAAAAGGAATGCTTGCTGGAAACTTTCATGAAAAAAAAAGTGCAGGTTTTCACATGTACTATTTTGGCATGTATTATACAGATGGTTTTGAACATGTCCTTACATTCATCACATGAGCTGATTTAGGGTTTGTGCTGAATAGGCATCTTTTGGTGTTTCAGCTAAATATAATTGAACCTGTACCAAAGACAAAGTGCTGCATGCAGGGTTTGCATACAGTACAGCAGTTTATACAAACTGGCTTTATAAAGATTGATCTGATAAGAATAAAGGAAGATATGACTCAACTTTCATTCCATCTCAGATAGAGAGAAATGTGGAAAGTTTAATGCCGAACTGTGAAAAGATTCAGTAAGTCACCACAAATCACTTCTACTAAGCCAAAACTGGGTAATTTACACAGCACTTTGTGATCTTCAAACAGTTTGCAGTGTGCAATTATTCATGCCACAACATGGGGCCACGGCGTCCAAGCTGCCTGTTTGTTCTACGGCTGAAGCAGAGGTGTTTGAAAACTGCAAGAGCCTACCAAAGGCCCAGAGATCATGGCTAATGTGACACCCCCAGGCCTAATCTTCTTAGAGCACTGGGATAAAATAAGTATCCATTACAAAATCAGCCTTCATCCTGCCCCCTTCTGTGCTCTGCCACTCTGATAGCCAACACGGAGACAATTGCATGATTCTCGGCTTAATCAGGTATTAGGAGCTAATGCAGTACGAGGAGAGGCTAATCTCCATATTTACTCCATCTGTACTTATGGACCTGACTTGCCTGCCCCCGATAGATCAAAAGGAATTGGCAAAAACCAGATTAGAGATGAAGAAAAGAGAGAGAGGTCCAAGAAGTGTAAGAGGCAAAATTCTCTGCTTTCCTCAGTTGTGTATATGTCTATTAAAGCCATGTGGTCTAATCCCATGGAAACACTTTCCATTGTATTTCTTTTTCTTCTCCTTCCTACCCCCACCCTCTGGCCCCATCTTTAAAAATGGAAATTCCGATCGCAGTTAAAATTATTGATAAGTGTACCATGCCGTTTCTACGGATCAACGTATACACAATTAAATGTGCTGCCTTTTTTGTTTGTTTGTTTGTTTTTTTAATATGGATTTCCTTGAGCTCAGTTTATTATGGTGTTTATTTATGACTGATACATGTATAGGACTCTCTTCTGGGTCCATTTTGAAATCTGATGAAAAAGCCATAGCTAGGCAGAACTCATTAATTCCAGGTCTTTGTAAATGCTCTTTGTAAGTGCTACATAGACAATGTACCCTTCTGCAACCTTAAGTTAAAATGAGTGTGAGAAAAGAAAAGTGTCTGTAAAGTTAACTATTTTCCTTTTAGTCACTCAGAAGTAACTGGTTATCTCCTTTCTGTATCTTATCACCTACAATAAGTATCTTGGCATTCTCTTCTGAAGCTTTTGCTACAAGCAGATACTTATGATTCCAGAAACGTGGACAGATGGGTAAGGAAAAGAGAGCAAAGGAAATTCACACACTCACCACTGTTGGCAGTCACCTGCTGTTTGTAAACAGTGACATGTGGCCACCAATAATGACCTTCAAGCTAGGAGAAGCATGTACTAAACTAAACTCAAATGCTTTGGTCACCTTGGGTTGGTGATGAACAAGTTTTATGAAGGCGGGATGCATTCCTCAGCAAGTGTGGAAGAAGCCTGTACTCAGAAGAGATTTCAGAAAAGCTGAAAACATTTCAAAGGGTGCACTGTCCTCCCCTTTGGAAAGCTGACAGACTCACTATTTCTTTGACTCCTTACAAACCCCAAGTGGTGCCAGAAGAGAGCTGTGTTGCTGCTGATTTTTGGCAATAGGGCTCACCTCATTAGAGTGGATTAAGTCATGATGCTGAGAAGGATAAAAGGTGAAAAGCAAAAACAGTGGATGGCGAACATAGAAAGCTCAGAGTGTCATTTGTATGCTGACGCTATTATTGACTAGAGCCCATGTGGTTCACACTTTTCAATTACCGTCTGCTAGAAAGGTGGCCCATAATTGCAAAGGCTGATGCCAGTGCACCAAATGTCAAGGGAGCCTCCCTAACCCTCATCACCTTTTCTTGATGCTTGACTTGAGGATGTTCAAAGGCAAAAAGCCACAGCCTGCAGATCTCCCTGAGGAAGAAAAAGATGCCATTTAAAAAAAAAAAAAAAAAAAAAAAAGACAAAACCCCAACAACTCATCCCCCCTTATTTAAAAACCTAGAGTTAAATTCATTATCCTGTGACCTTATCCTTTACCCTCTGTATAGCTAGGACATCCACCAGCATCAGCGACAATTATACAATGAAGATCCAGGGCAGGACTGGGTTTTTTAGTTTTGTGGAGCTGAAGTTAACCAGATGCTGAACAGCACAGACCTGATGTTAGTGCTGACAGTGATTGCTGGAGATGCTCTTTCACAAGATTTTTAAAAGATGGAAAATGGGCAAACTTGGTTGTCCTCTAAACTCCAATAGTGATTCTCACTGACAGCACAGTGTCACTCTTACTGACACATCACTTTAGTGGGTATTGTGTCATCCCTGCGGGTCCAAGAATAACCTGTACACTATTGCCCCCACTCCTTTAAAACCTCAAATGCACTTTTTTGTATACCCTTATTTCATTATACATTATTTCCTTAAACCTACAACTAAAGTAGCTATTGAATAAAAACAATAAACAGTAGTTAAAATATTTGACTCAAACTTTCTCAGCAAACTCAGGGCAGATTCAAAAATTCAGACTTTTTTGTATCATTAACAATCGGGAATTTTACTGATGGGTATCACCTTTTTTGGCTATTTGAAACATTATTTTGATAACTACATTTCTTATCAGCAGATAAGTGGTGGAAAATTGTGTATACTGTATTGAAAATTTATAAAACATCTATAAGATCAATTTTTACTGAAAGTTAGTGTCTCTCTTAAAGAAATACTTCTGTGCTTAAGAAATACTATGCTGTTGTTTCAAAATCTTCAAAATATGGATTTAGATATATATTTTCTATTTAGATAAACTTTGTTTCATAAGAAACTTTTTTTTTTTTTTTTTTGTAAAACAGTTACTGCAATAATTGGGCCAAATCCCTGAATCAGTTAGAAGAGAATTTGAGATTAACATTATTAGTACTAACATCACTGGCTTTTGAAAAGGTGGGATTGCCTTTGTCATGGAAGAAAACACGTTTTTGCCTTCTTACTGGTTCTTTTCCATGAAAATGCCACATTGGTGATTATTTTCGTGTATTTACTGTTTGTAAATTAAAGGTAGTCCATGATACTCTCTAGGAGCATAATTTTATCATTATCAGAGAGGATAGCAGACAAAATTTTCCCACCAAACTTTGTATAACATATATTCCTGTCCCCTTTGTCACAAGTAACTTTATTTTTTAGCTTTAAAGCAAATTTAGTTTTTTTCAAATGCAGAGGTTTTACTTGAGCACAGTGTTTGAAGTTTTTTTAGTTTGCAACAGCAGCTGTAGCATGTCTGTAAATGTACAAATTGTTTTCGTCATCAAGAAATGTCTAAATCTGTTCACCTAGCCTTGAAGACTTTCATTTTAGAGTGAGGTTGTTTGCTCATACTTTGTCTTAATTTCCTTCAAAAAGGAAAAAATATTTTAAATAAAACTTGTCTGAAGAACTTTCTATAAGTCAGATTTCACTGTCCAAAAATTTTTCAGCTTTATGTTTTCTTTTCTTATTTCTCAGAACTTATCTGTTCAATATTTTGGGGGAATCAGAGGATCCTAGAGTCAAATTACTTGCCTTTCTCTGACTTTGATCTTTGCTATCAAGTCAGTTCACATCAAATTGAACACCTACATTTTTTCTCTGAGGAAAAGTTTTGATTCTCCAGCCTCCTCTCCTTGTTCCATTACAGTAACAGCTTTGTAAATATGCTAGAAATAAGAAATAGTTCTAATTCTTTTATCTATGAACAAGTTGTGAGCCAATACCTTATCAAATGCATAACAGTGGTATAATTTCAGAATACAGGTACTTTGAATTCATCAGTGATGGTGCTGTGATCTGGGCACACAGGTGGTATGCTAAACTTTCGGAGAATAGCAGTTGTCAGCAAGACAAGGGAAAAACCATGAGAAATTTTATTGTTGTTCTCCCTTGGATATTTATTGAAGCATATTAAGAAATACATACAAGTTAAGTCAACAGTGTAACGTGGAACCCAGGTGCAAGGTGAAACCTGAGGAGTGTCCTACTCTATTCTTACAACATGCAGAGTAGCAGATGCGGCAGCTCCAGGTGCTAAGAAGTTCCATAAGAAACAGTTGGAGGGGAACATTTAAAACTTGGGCAAGTATTTAAAACTGGGAAAGTATTCAAAACTCTAAGCTTTGTCATCAAAATGTTATCTGGCTTTTGCAGGAAGGAAATTAACTTGGATACCAGCTCTGGTGCTCGGCTAAATGTAAAATATTGTCTCAACTTATATTTTATGTTTTATTATATGTTAAAATCCTATGATCTTTGTCTCATTTCCATCTTTGAAGTCTATCCCACCTGAAATAAATGCATCTTTACTTTAAAATTAGACATTTTTCTTGATAAGAAAACTAACTAAAGTTTCCAAGAAAGAATAAATTGCAAATGGGTCTTCATTTACTTATGCATTTTTCAATAAGAATGTTTATTGTTTAAGATTTGTCTCAGAATAATTTTGGTGATTAAATCTTGGCCTACCTGTGACAAATGAAACCTATTTTTGCTCTGAAGTTAGGCTTGATTGAACATACATATTATATATATGTATATATATTTATAATCCTTAAATGGGTGATGGGTGAGTATAATCCCTGGGCTACCCTATTGTTTTTTCATATATAGATTCAAAATATATTCCTAATCTAGGCTGGAAAACTGTAATTTCTGTGAGTATTGATTCCAGTGAATGACTGTCAGGAGACATAGGCACAGCAGTGAAAGTTCAGCTTAAAAAAATTCACCAAAAGTAAGTTCAGTTGCTTTTTTTTCAAGCCAACTTTCCTAGACTTTTTTTTAGGCACTGTATTTTTTCAGCTTTACACAATCACCTCAGCAGCTAGCCTAATAGTTTGCTCTCTCAGTCTTCTCTAAGTTCTAGATTTTAGGTGCTGTGGAATTTGATACTGAATCCAAGTTTAGTTACCAAATGTTCTTGACTATCAGAGATGCTGACTGCATTCAATGGCCACTGAATTCCAAGAGACAAATATGAATTCAAAATTTCTAAGAGTCTGGCAGTGTTCAGATGTTGCATGGATTTATTTCCCGCTATAGCCTCGAAAGATGCCGGTGTTATGCTTCAAAGAAGTAACTTCTGGTCTGCATAACTTTGTGGGTAAGCAGTGAAGATGAACGTTTACAGAAAAATCCTATTAAACTGAACAGAATCTATAGATTTCCTTGGAAATCTAGTACACTTCCATTAGATTGTCCTGAAAGTGAAAATGGAGTGAAATTTGTGCTCTAAGTATTTGTTCAAAATTAACTGGTAGAAGTGATATTCTAAATTTCCCATTCAGGCCAATAGTATGGTTCAAAGAGTCTTTAAAAAGTTTGGGTTTTTTCAGTTTTTAACAGTAAAGTCATTAGGACTGAAAAATAACCAAATTTCATCCTCCTTTTTCCCAAGTCCCAGCTTATCACTTTTGAATAATTAAAACTTCTTTTACTGTGAGATAGCTGCACTAATACTATGTGGATATGGAAAGGACAGTTTTCAAAGGAAGGTCATTGACAGTAAAAAGGTTTACTGTTCCGTGTATTTGTCCCTAATATTTTTCCCTTCTAGTTACTAGCAGCAGTGTCATATTAAATGACTTCCCCCCTTAAACTGTTAAGTGGTGCTAGTTCAGTTTTAGCGGTAAGTCGCCAGCAGACTCGGGGGAGAAGTGCTATCTCCTATGGCCCTGAAAATTGATATTGAACATGGAAGGAAAAATCTCACAAGCTGATAGCAATTAGCTAAAAAGGATTTGCGACTCCATGATTCATCACACTAGGGGATCAAAGTCATTTACAGAGAGTGTTTCTACAGTCCCTGCCTGCTGCTCTAAAGATATACCTCTGTTTATCTCTCACACTGCGGTGTGACATTTCCTTTTTTAAGAGCCCATTTTCTTAGAAACATAGCAGTGGGCTGCTGCAGCACAGGCAGTCTTTGATTCTCCACTGACTGCCTAAATGACATGATGGCTCTAATGGCACAGCTTTAGCAGGAGCTTGCAATGGGAATTGGACTTATTATTTACATAAATGGACTAGCAGGTCAGGTCTGGTACTTGCTTGTAAAAACAAGGACAAGGTCTTCTCGTGGCAAGTAGTGTAAGGCAGGCCTGGGGTTCTGGAGCTCTGTGGAGCTTTTATGATTTTTTCTTCACCAGGAACACTAACTTTCAAAATTAAACATGACTTTCTATACATGTTTTCGGAGCTATCTTACACTAGGATCCTATATAATTTTATCAGGGGTTTAAAAGAAACCTACCACAACACCGAAGACTTTTATGTTGAAAAATTTTAAATTTTTTAAGAGAAGAATGATACTCCTCTGTCCTTCCAAAACTCACTCTAACACTTTGAAAACAGTCTCATTTATCTAAATCTAATTTTGCTTTTATAATAGTATGATATGAAAGAAAAAAAAAGAAAGAAACCCCAAACATCCACTACATTTTGCTGCTGCCAGGACCAAAGGTTCCCTGTTATCTCAGTAGTAGGAATTAGATTTGTTTCTCAGAGCCACAACTTGAAATCACAGAAATCTTATAACTTCTAAAGATATTTTTTTCACTAAAGCTGGAAACAATGAGCTCCTTAGCGGAAGGTAAAATGGAGTTTATTCAGTAATAATGTTGTTATAGGCTTCCTCAGGTTTATTTTGGCCAGAATTTTACAAAAGGGCGAGATTTTCAATGGCCTGGTCCTAACTGCTGGTTGTCTCACTCCTTTGATAGTGAGTACCAAATATGTATAAAAAGTTCACAATGATGTGGCAGTGTTTACTCTTACATGAAAACTTCTAATTAATACTAATCACTTTATTGTGAATCCAGCCCTAGAAACAGCAAAGTACATAAGACTTGAAGGGGGATGGGGGGTAATGTCAGTATTGCCCATGACAAGCTGTGGGATGACACGCCAAGGTTAGAGGGAGGAGGTGCTAGCGAGGGATCTCAGCCTGTTGCTCTGAGAGATGCTGGGTACACTGGAGCATACCTGAAGTCCTTACCTGGTGAAGAGCCAGAGGCTCCTCAGGTAATAGGAGCCAACAGGGAAACATCAGTGAAATACCTCAAAGGAAGTAAGGGGTGTTCCTCTAAGAAGGTGA
This sequence comes from Elanus axillaris, assembly GCA_026212715.1. Taxonomy (NCBI): domain Eukaryota; kingdom Metazoa; phylum Chordata; class Aves; order Accipitriformes; family Accipitridae; genus Elanus; species Elanus axillaris. The sequence continues at coordinate 14,027,696 of JANZLQ010000050.1, forward strand.
CACAGCCAACAGCCCCGCTGAAGTGCCTCTACACCAATGCACGCAGCACAGGCAACAAACGGGTGGAGTTGGAAGACACCGTACTGCAAGAAAGCTATGACCTAGCTAGCAGGTTGAAGCTTATGGGTAAGAATTAGGTAAGAATTAGGGATAGGCAATAATAGCAACCTTGTGGTTGGTGTTTATTACACATGCATCCCCTAATCAAGGGGAACCCATTGACAAAACCTTCTTACTCTGGCTACAGGAGGCATTGCACTTGCAGGCTCTTGTCCTGCTGGGGACTTCAACCACCCCAACATCTGCTGAAAGAGCAGCACGGTGAGCTGTAGGCAATTCAGAATAGTGCTGGAATGCATTAAGGATAAATTCTTAAGCCAGGCAATAGACAGCCCTACCAGAGGGGATGAAATACTAGACCTGACGGTCACCAGCGCAAGTGAGCTCACAAGGGAAGTCAAGACTGGGAGCAGCCCACGCTGCAGTGATCATGCACCGGCAGAGTTTGCAGTCCTGAGGGATATGGGTCAGGAGAAGAGTAAAGTCAGGACCCTGAATTTTAGGAAAGCAAAACTCCAGTTCTTCAAGGAGTTAGTCAATAGGACCCCTGGGGAAACTGCCCTCAGGGACAAAGGAGCAGAACAGAGCTGGCAGATCTTTAAGGACGCTTTCCATAAAACACAAAAGCTCTTGATTCCCAGGTGTAAGAAATCAGGAAAGGAAGGCAAGAGACTAGCATGGGCTGGTCAAACTAAATGGCAAGAAGGAAATGCACAGGCAGTGGAAGCATGGACAGTATCCTGGGAATGGTATAGGGACGGTGCCCAGTTGTGCTGGGATGGGGTCAGAAAGGCTAAGGCACAGCTGGAGCTGAACTTGGGAGGGGATGCAAAGAATAAGAAGGGCTTCTACAGGTATGTCAGACAGAAAAGGAAAGTCAAAGAAAGTGTACCCACCCTGATGAGCAAGACTGGCAAATGTAACAACAGATGAGGATAAGGCTGAGGTACTCAACAACTCTTTTGCCTCAATCTTCACTGGCACCCTCTCTTCCCACACCTCTCAAGTGAATGGACTGCAAGACAGGGACTGGCAGAGAAAAGTCCATCCCACTGTAAGAGAAGATCAAGTTCATGACCACCTGAGGAACCTGAACATACATAAGTCTATGGACCCTGACAAGGTGCATCCCAGAGTCCTGAGGAAACTGTCTGATTTAGTTGCCAAGCCACTCTCCATGGTATTTGAAAAGTCATGGCAGTCAGGTGAAGTCCCTGATGATTGGAAAAAGGGAAACACAGAACTAATTTTTAAAAAGGGTAGAAACGGGGGCCCTGGGAACTACCAACCTGTCAGCCTCATGTCTATGTCTGGGAATATCATGGAACAGGTCCTCCTAGAAGCTATGCTAAGGAACATGGAGGACAGGGACGTGATTCAACACAGCAAGCATGGCTTCACCAAGGGCAAGTCTTGCCTGATCAACCTAGGGGCCTTCTAAAATGGAGTGACTACATCAGTGGACAAGAGACGAGCTATGGATGTCATCTATCTGGACTTCCATAAGGTCGCTACAGACCCTACAACATCCCTCTCTCTAAATTGGAGAGATATGGATTTGATGGATGGACTGTTTGGTGGATGAGGAATTGTTTGGATGGTCACATCCAGAGGGTAGTGGTCAACAGCTCAATGTCCAGGTGGAGATCAGTGACAAGAGGTGTCCCTCAGGGGTCCGTATTGGGACCAATACTGTTTAATATCTTCATCAATGACATAGACAGTGGGATTAAGTGCACCCTCAGCAAGTTTGAAGATGACACCAAGCTGAGTGGTATGGTCCTCAGCACAGGAAAGACATGGAGCTGTTGGAGCGGGTCCAGAGGACGGCCATGAAGATGATCAGAGGGATGGAACACCTCTCCTATGAAGAAAGGCTGAGAGAGTTGGGGTTGTTCAGCCTGGAGAAGAGAAGGCTCTGGGGAGACCTGATTGCATCCTCTCGATCTTAAAGGGGGCTTAGAAGAAAGATCAGGACAGTCTTTTTAGTAGGGCCTATTGTGATAGGACAAGGGGTAACGTTTTTAAACCAAAAAAGGATAGATTTAGGGTAGATATATGGAAGAAATTTTTTATAAGGGTGGTGAAACACTGGAACAGGTTTCCCAGAGAGGTGGTAGATGCCCCATCCCTGGAAACATTCAAGGTCAGGTTGGACAGGGCTCTGAGCAACCTGGTCTACTTGAAGATATCCCTGCTTATTGCAGGAGTGTTGGACTGGATGACATTTAAAGGTCCATTCCAACCCAAACTATTCTATGATTCCATCATAATATAACTTAGGAAATACAACAGACCTCTATCCTTTCTTGGGTTGTTAAACCATTTTTTTTAATGTAGTTGTCTGTAGCTGTGGAAACAATCTTACAAGTGTAGGGGATTTATATAGAAGGGTGTAAATTTATTTACTTGCCTCTCTATTAATTCAGTAACTAAAACTAGGCCTATCCCAGTGTTCACCTGAACATTTTGATATTTTGGAATGAGTTCTTATTACATCATACTTTCATGTGACAAGTATACCCTAGTTCTTCTGGTCATATTTGGTTTGTTTGTTTGCTTTTTTCCCCCATGGATTTTGTTTTGGTTTTGGTTTATTTTTTCCCCCAGAAAACTGCTTTATAAGATGACCCAATGATCCACAGGATGAATAAGTAATGCCTGCACATGAAGGATCATGAGTATGTAACAAGTGGGACAAAGACTGCAAGCAGAAGATTATTTCAGAACTTGAGATTTGTATTTGATTTTAACTTTGCATGCCAGTATCTGCTCCTGTGATTATTCTTTCCGTAGGCTGCCTCTGGTAGCTTCCTGCTCTGACTGCTTTTCCAAGAAACATCTGGGAAGTGGTTTATTACAGCACCTTGTATGTTAAAAATGATCTGCCTCAGGAGTTCTTATCTCTTCTTACAGGAAAGAAATGTTCCTTTGGATTCAGTTCTGTAACTTGCTAGTATATCTTACACACTGTAACCTGAAAACTTTTAAAGTTTGTGGCACATATCTTGGAGCCCAGTGGATTTGGAAGATAAACAACTGGGATACTGGTTTGTGTGCTTAAGCAGTGCTCAAGGACAATAAATCCCAAACTCAGATTTCTTGTAATATAAAGACAGAAATGGATCCCTCATCAGCTAGGGAAATGTGCTCCCATAAGAAGTGGTCATGTCCAGTCTCGGTCTGTTATCACATATGCTAAAACCAGCAGCATATTCTAGCAAGATGTTGATGTTGCTCCTCTTTAGAGCAACAGCAGAGTGCTCTTGACAGTGTTCCCCCAGAGTCATCCTACCCTGCAACTGCCAGATGGTGCTCATATCAAGTGCACAGCCGGCACCAACCTGTTCTTCCCCAACCTAAGCGAATCCCTTTAGATGAGGGGCAGAGATTTTCCTTAGGGTCCAACACAGAGGAAAGGAAGAGAATTTCTCTTCTTGGTGGCTGACTTATTTGCCTACAAGTAATTTCTGCAGCAGCAATGGGTGTGCAAATAGAGTGAAAAATGTCATTTAAAACCTGTTCATCCTGACAAGCTAAGTAGGTATGAGAAGTGACTTTTGAGAATATTCACTGAACACCATTCTTGAGCAGCCAGTAAGTACAGCTTGAGAGGGTCTTGTGGACTGATGAGGCACTGAACTCACTCACTAAGGAGATCCAATGCCTGAAGGAGTCATAATGCATTAACTTCTGTGCTTCTGCTGCATTTGAAAGGGGATGTAGTTGAGAAAATAGGGTATAAATTGTGGTGACCTCCTATTTCTATAGAGAAATAAGACTTTGGAAGTAATTTTTAGAAAGCTTGACAAATTTTGAAAGAGAAGACTAGAAATCCCAGTAAAGGTGAAAATACTGCGCTAATGCATTTCTGTTGAATAATAATTAGTGATTTCACTCTTGCAGAAGCAGTAATTTATTTCCATTTTTGTAGGATAATCTTTGCTGTGTAGAAAAAAACAGTTTAAAAAATAGGTATTTAAAACTTTTATTTTATTTAGCATAATCTAGTGTTTCTGAGATTTACCATAGGACTGGACCCTAATGTTCTGTCATATGTTTTATCTGAATTTATGCAAATATTTACTACTACAATAAGCTAATGATAATTTAAAATAGTTTATTTCTGGTTGATTAACAGTCTTGAATGTACTGTAATTAAAAATATAAAAATCAGGAAGTGTTATATGTCAGTATGACAGCCTGGGAGAAAAGAAATTAATTCTTTTGAACATCTGAATTCCTAGAATCACAGAATTGTTATTTTTAATCTGTCTGTATGAGACAGAAACATTAAAATATGGAGGTGTGAAGCATCATGTAACTATAAAGCTACACCCATTTACCTCAGCTAAAAATGTGGCCTGCTGGTTGTGTATATGAATGACTGTATGAATTACTGAATGATTTTACCGACACAATCAGTTCCTGTCCTGTCCAAAATGATTTCCATTTAGTCCCAAAAGAAATTGCATTTATACATGTAACCAAAGTTCATAACATGTTTATAAACATGTCATCTCTGGGCTCCAGTCTTTTCAAATGAACATTTAGAAGACTGAAAATTTCCTCAGATAAATATGCAGGAAAGCAAATAAGAAAGAAAGACACCAAATGCAGTTAATGTAAATGTTTGTCATTACTTACCCACATATGCCTGAAGCATCTTTTTTTGCTTAGGCTGCACATATGCAGAGTGAAAATGTATGTATTTTCCACTCTTTATTTCTGGGATTTTTGCATGTTAGAAACATTATAACTCTGAGACTGATTAAAAAACCTGTTTGTAAATTATTTCTAGCTGCTTCCTCAATTAAAATTAATTTTTATCTATAAAATGCATTCTTCCAACTATCTGCTTTTTTTTTTTCTCTCCCTCTAGCACAGGGAGGTCCTACATCCTCTAACATTTTGTCATTTGTTCCCATCCTTGTACTACAGTTTTTCCTTCTCCTGCTGTATCAGTAGTGCCAATATGACTGCTTATGGGACTGCTACATAAATCAGGAAATAGCCAGCTTTGTCACCTAAGGAAATGTAGCATCTAATTGCAGCCAATCTGTTTCTCTTTCACGCATGCACATGCACGAATCCACTGAGGCAAGAGTGAGATAGGAATCCTCTGAAATTATTTTGCATACTTGCTTCCATGTTTACTCTGTAAGTGGTGCAATGGTTGTAATTCTTCTGTCTTCTGTTGTGTTAAAAGTTTTTTAATGATTGTGTTATGATACAATGTCAAGGAAAGAAAATTAATAAAATTAGTGATGACAAAATCTAAATCCCTGTTGAGGAAGGAAGTTTTTACATGAAACTTATGTTTTGTTCTAGCTTTTCCTGGTTATGAGATGCATTTTTACAATACTTGTACTCAGAGATTTTTAAATAATAAAAATTGACTTCAAAATTTTACACATGCAAATACAAGTACATGAAGTCTGAGGTTTTGGAAAGAAAATTGGGTTCTGCATTTTGTGTGTGGCAGGTGTTATTTGTTTGTTTAAAAAGCTTTCCTGTCTTTCCTGCTGGTTGATGCTCTTATGTCCAGGTACAGCACTTTTCTTGACCAGGTTTTTCAACACACAGTCAGTATAAGTCACTTTAGAGCATGTTATTAGAGCTATTTCTTGCCTCTGGCTGATGTCCCAGAAGAAGATGATAAATCATTCGCTTATGCTACACAGGAAAAAAAAAAAAAATCAATGTTCAAAACTTCCATGGTCAGCTTTACTCAGAATGACTAAACTCTACAGTGACAAAATACTGATGATGTCATCAATAAAGTAAATTAATGCTGTGAACAACTAAGAATTGTGAACTGCCTTGCAGCATGTTGTATAATATGAAGAAAAGTTTTGGAGAATTAAGTTGCAAACTATAGCAGTTTTTGGACTTGAAGAGCAAGGTGAGATTCATCTTTAAAAGCTAATGCCAGAGTATACAATTAACTTTTTTTACAAGCCAAACACATGCATAGGCAGTGACAGAATCAAGTCCTGGGATTTTGTCTCTTCTGAAGGCTTCTGGTGAAGAGAACAGGTTACTGTGCCACAGCCACTACAAAAGCAATAATTAGACATAGTTATGCGCACGTGTTATGAGAATTTGAATTCAGAGAGCTTTTAATGTACTTCCTCATTTCTAGAACTGGATTTCAGCAAGCAAATAACCACTATATTTAATTATCACAGCTGTGCCAGTTTTACACTCACACATTGTACATAGGGGCTTAAGAAAACAAGTTCATGTGCTAGCCATTAGTGACCCATCTTGCACATAGCTCCCATGTTTGATGGGCAAGGAATGATGCCCCAGACTGGTTTCTTCTAGATATCCCATCTGCCTTAATACTGGTACCGGGACTCTGTAAATGGTCCCAATGTCACCTGCTACAAAGGGCAAATGGGGCTTGTAGCTTGAGCTGTCTACAAAACTCCTGCATTCCAAGCTAGTCCCAGGCTAGCTGGGAAGTGTGCTAGTTTTGAAGGATTCCCAGGTCCAGCAGCATACGAGCAAGGCAGCCACGGCCAGTGAATATTACTTATTGAAGGGAGAGCCCTGTGCACTTCATCAGCTGCAAAATATGTCAGTAATTAATCAGGTCAACTTCAAGTCATTAATTAAGTTTGCAGATTCAATGTAGAGGAGAAAAGCACTGTTTTAAATAAAAATTCCAAACAGTAGTATCATTACTTGGGGAGATAAAGACAAGGCATAAACTTCAAGGTGAGACTGTTTATTTAAAGCAAGGTGAACAACCATTATGTGACATACATCTGGGGACAGCTGTATCTTACCTGGGAGAGGAACTAGGTGATATTTTTCTTATCTCAAGATTTTGCAATCACGTGGACACCCAACCCATTAAACAAAATAAAATATCCCTAATAGGTTAACAATATTGAATAGAAAATCGATCACACATATGTTCATTTCACAAAGTAACTGAAAAGTTTTGGATTACTTACCTTACAGAAAAATACACCAAAATTGAGATGAATATGCTTGGTGCAAAGCATGAGGAAAGCTGCTCCTCAAAGCAGTTCTTAGCTTGTAAGGAACATGTGTCTTTGATTCAGGTACAGGGCTGAAAGTACACCAGGAAATGACCAAGGTGAGATCAAAATCTACCCTGGGTGAAGTAAAAACACAGACAGAGGTTAGAGGAGGGAGAATGTGATTCTTGTAATCTGCTGTTTAGTTTTAAATGAGAGAGATTTTTTTTGTTCAGTGTGGAGTGCATCAGCAGAAGAGGATCACTGTTACATCCTATCCTGGCATTAATCTGACGGATATTGGGAATTTGAGTAACAAGAGAAGAGTGGGTTGCTCTGGCAAAAGTCTGAATGCATATGAAAGGAGGGGAGTAAAATGTCTGAAATCAGGAAGCCAGGGGGGTGGTCTTGATAAAGCTGTGCTAAACTGCTAGTCATCAGACTGCAAGCTTTTCTGATAAAATAGAATGATGTTCTTGATATACAAAATATTTCACTTCTGAACTAACTTAATTGATTGGAAATGAAGTATTCAGTTCTTTCAAGATTTACTAAGCAAGGAGGGAAAAGGAGAATTTGTTTTGAACCTAGTTGTCAGATTCTTTATCCCAGTCCAATACAGTTTTGAGGTGATACAGAAATATATCAATGAATTAATAAATACAGTCTCGAGACTTTAATTGTTGTTCCAACCTAAATGTCAGGTGTGTCCCCACAATGGTCTTCACATTTCAGATGCTGAATCATTGCCTTCCAATGACTTCCAGAGGAATCTTTGAAAAGTTGTGTTCTTTCCTTGCGTGTTTGCAACCTCTGAGTTTCTCATGGAACAACCTGATGATCTTTTGGAAAGAGGAAGAGTTCTGAAATGGAGCAATGATGAGAAGATAAAATATGATTTTCCAAAGATGAGTTGAATAGCAATCAAAGATTGAAAAAGATTATTATACTTAGGACTTCTACAGGTATATGGGTAAATATGTGTATCAATATCAATAACAATATCGGGGTGTGTGTGTGTCTAAATTCTGGATATGGCAAAGAAATTGCATTTGTTGAGGCTAGAATAGAAGAGTTGATGTTCAGCAGAGTGGGAAAAATCTGGCTTAGTTTCAGTACTGAAGATGTTTTTAGCAAATTCTTTTAGGAGTTTTAAATCTGTGGTTTTAATCTTTGTTTCTCTCAGTACATTAGACACCAAAATAGGCCTTTCTGTTCTGCAGTAACTAGGGTCAACACTTATGAAGGTTGTTGAGTCATTTGCCATGATCACTTTCTCTGTTTTTAATAGAAATTGTTTGGTTTTTTCAGTTGTACTGTTGCCTAAGGTTTATTTGATTTCCAGGTTAGATGTTGTCCTATCCCACTGAATTAATTTGATTTGATTTGTTCTTCTATGGCTCCTTGTGAGAGTGCTTCAACTTTGTTTTGGTCAGGTATTTCCCCAGTGTCTTCCATAACAAAGCTTCATCCAAATGAGTAGTTATAGTCTAAACTGCCCTGTTCAGGTGACAGAACTTCTTTCCTTGCTGTCATGGTTTAACCCCAGCCAGCAACTAAGCACCATGCAGCCACTCACTCACTTCCTTCTGCACCCAGCGGGATGGGGGAGGGAATCAGAAAAAAAATTAAAACTTGCAGGTTGAGATAAGAACAATTTAATAGAACAGAAGAAACTAATAATGATAATAATAACACTAATAAAATGACAGCAGTAATGATAAAAGGATTGGAATGTACAAATGATGCACAGTGCAATCACTCACCACCCGCCAATCAACACCCAGTTAGTCCCTGAGCAGCGATCCCCCTGCCCTGACTCCCCCCAGTTTATATACTGGGCATGACGTCCCATGGTCTGGAATACCCCGTTGGCCAGTTTGGGTCAGCTGCCCTGGCTGTGTTCCCTCCCAACACCTTGTGCCCCTCCAGCCTTCTCGCCAGCTGCGCATGAGAAGCTGAAAAATCCTTGACTTTAGACCAAACATCACTTAGCAACAACTGAAAACATCAGAGTGTTACCAACATTCTTCTCATACTGAACTCAAAACACAGCACTGCACCAGCTTCTAGGAAGACACTTAACTCTATCCCAGCTGAAACCAGGATGCTTGCTCATGTACTTCTCTGGCCTCAGAAAATTACACATGGCAAAGCTTCTTGTTTGCAAGATAGTTAACACATATCTTGCCTTTGTTTTACAACAAGACTCTGTGCAGTAGTTTTCATTGTTAAATATCTGGTTTTCTTGCGCTAGTCTGGAGTCAAACATGGGGTTACTAGCTGTATGTCAGAACTACCAAAACCATTCATTTTATTGAACCTGGTAGAGATCTGGAAATCCTGCATCAATACCTAAAAATTGTAGACAGCATTTCTGGGCTGGAAAATCAAATGATATGAGTGCTATTCAACTAGCTGCCCCTAACCTTTCATAGGAAGGTGTGAATTTTTTACTGCTCCCCAAAATTAGGCTCAATCCCTACATATTCCAAAGACTCTCAGGTCTTTGGACCCGAGTCCAAGGGAAGAGGCACAAGCCTCCAAAGTAGATGCAGTAGAGCTGTTTAGGATAGCAGCATTGGGGAAATATTGAAAACTTCATCTGCAGAGGTTGGATCGTATGCTGAGGCTAAAAAATATCTCAAAGTGTGTTTGGATTTAGCTGAGTGAAACAGTTTTAATATGGTAGCAAGTGTCTTGGAAGTGGCAGAGATTCTTCTTTTTTGGAGAACCCATCTCCTGTCTTGTCTTCTTTTTCTCAGGATGCTGAGGAGTTCTTGGAGTGATACTCTTGCTCCTGGATGCTTGGTCACCTGCCACTGGAGTGGGCTTCCAGTGATGCCGTGTATGACTGTCCTAAGAAGGGACAAGGAAAAAGTGTGAACTGGTCATGTACATACTGAATGGCAGAGAAGCCTGACACTTGAGAGAAGAGTGATTTCTGTGAGGGATATCCACTATGTGTTCTGTAGGGAGAGGGTTTTTTTTCCCGACTCCCTTAATTTTTCCCAGTAGCCTTGACTCTCCACCACCTGCATCAAGCCTTTTTAATACATCCAACTGTGAACAAACACACCTGGTATTAATCCTGGGCATAAAGCCCGTATGAGTGAGAGAAGGAATAAGGTAAGGAGGAAAAGGTGCAGGGTGATTATAGGTGTGTTTAAAACCTAGCTAATCCAGGGGTCTTTTTTCTTTACCTTTATAAACCATGTAATGTTGTCTTTGAAAGAAAGACACTGTACAAAGCAGAAGGAAGGGGTGGTGTGGCTTCCCTTACAGTATGCTGAGAACCAAGCTGTGCTGAGAAACACGTCTTTCTGACATAGCACTACAGAGGGAAATCATTTGATGGAGTTGCAAATCTATGCACTTTGATTGTGTTTTATTAGCCAGTTGAGTCCTAATGTGCAGTTACCGAGATGTACCTGTATAGTGACTATGTAAATTCACTATGCAAACAGTAAGAAAGCTGGCATATAGATAAATAATTATATATCAGCAAGAGAGTTGCTGACTGAATTAAAAAAAATAAATCCAGTTTGAGGTTCTGTATTTGAGAGATTACTCTTTTCCCCTGAATAAGTAAAATACTTAATGTCTTTCTCTTTTTTCTTTTTTTTTTTTTTTGTACATTCATGAATTGATTAATAGATAATGCAGGTATTAGGATTTCTTTTTTATTGCTTGTTTCACCAATACTTTTTTAGTTGTCTGAAGCTTTTACAAAAGTTAGTACATTATGTAATGATTAAGCACCATGGGAAAATCTAGGCTTTATCTAATTTACAGAATGAAGTTTGAGTACTGAAGACAACATCTATCAAATTTGAGTCTCCTATATGAAGATATCTCTAAGCTAGCTGTGTTTGTTCTTTTGGTTCATGACCTGATTATTGGTTCATGAAAAAGAATTGGAATAAATGGAAGTCATAATATTTAATCTTCATTGCAGGGCAAACAAAAAAAACCTCAATAAAATCTGTTTACCACTGTTATAGCAAGTTACCTTGCTGTTATGAACAAAGTATGAAACCGTGGCTCCAAGACAAAAATAATGAAATATTTTCTGTTGAGGATGTGAATTTTTGTCGACATCTGTTTCAAAAGGAATTGCAAAATGAAAGCAACTGAACCTTTTGCTATTATGGATTATATGGCATGCTAAACATGATATTTGCAATGGTTTTAATGGCATGCTAGAAGATCTGGGTTATTTAAAAAGTAGTTAATTGGAATAATTAGTTAACATGAGGTCTTACCAGGTGGTAAGCCCTCAAGCATATAGTAGTAGATAGTATAGCTTGAAACTGTTGAGAGGAACTGAAAGAGACTGGAAGCCTATTTTGTTGCAAATCATGTGTGAGATCATATAATAATACCTCTGATAAATAGTAATAATAATGATAAGAGATTTTATCTTTTTGCAAAGAATGTGTAATAATTAACAAAGTGGGGACTGGGCCACCAGGAATAGGTTCTGCCTTGTTCTGTTTCTGTCTTCTTGGATGTCATTCCATAGCTTCCATAGCCGGGCTTCCAGTAAATCCAGTGTAACTTTTTATGGAGTAATGACAGTGTTGTATAACCCAGACTGGTGCTGAATATTTGTCTTGCCCAGTCTGCTTTGTCTTTCTCTAAATGGTGTGATTTGGTTACTGTCTGAGTAACAGGGGAGAAGGGAGAAGAAACTACTTTGGTGTTAAAGCAATGTCCTCCAAGATACATTGAAAGCAGAAAAATGTCCTGAATTCCCATAATTTTAATTTCATAGATCCATAGTTGAGCTACTTAAGACTACCAGAACATGCCCTGGCAAAACCTTTGTATTTTTCTACTATAAACTAAGCATAAATTCAGTGTTAGATGACAGATTACTTCATATACCATGCAAGCAAGCCCAGACAATAGCTTTAGCCATGACTGATTGCCTTGCTGTAACCCACTTTATGTTAAATGTATTCTTGCTGTTCAATTCCACAACTGTAATTTTGTTCTTCTGCACTGCTCAGCCCTCTGTGGACTAACCAGGTTCCTTCAGTAATGATTTCTTTTCTATTGTATTGTTTTCTGCATAATCAAGTTGGTAGGTAGGGGTTTAGGTGACACAGCCATCTGTCAAGTTCATTTGCTCTGAAAATGCAAGAAATAATGGCCTCTACAACTTGGGGCTATCTGTTATAAAGGAAGAATATCAGCTTTTACCCTGCATCATCTTCTCATCTCTTCAAATTATCATTTTTTTCTACTTTCTATATAAAATACATAAGGTTCTCTTGACATGACTGATTGGTGAAAAAGAAAGCTATCACATGTCCACCTTGTATTGCAATTTATGCAAGCAATCCAATTAAGGAGAAGCAACTAACATCCAGACTAATGTGCCTGTCGTGAAACGAAAGAGTGCTATAGACTGTTCCACTCAAGTGTTATCATTGCTGGTTCCCTGACATGCTAACTGCTTCCTCCTTGAAGTTTGCATAATGTGTAAATGTAAGGGAGTTTGCATGCCACAAAGGAAAGGGAAAACAGTTATTCATTTTTTCTCCTCTAAAATAAAATGCTCATAATAATTCTTATAAGGAGCCTTTATCAAATTGTATCTGTTTGCTGAAATGACATGCACTTGGTGGGGAAAGACATAAAAAGCTGCCTGTGGGTTCTCAACCTTTTTCAGATATAGTGGAAGCAGGCTGGGATAATCTAGAAATGATCCCACTTTTTTGTGTATGTGTGTGGAGAGGGGAGAGTTGTTTATACAGCAGAATAACCTTTATCTAATATGATGCCAACAGAGCTGGAAAAATTTTAGTTACTTTAGGTCAGAAGCGTCTTTACATTAGACCTATTTGTTATTGCCCATACTAAAATGCAGAATGACCAATCGTTCCTACTCGGCTTAGACCTCCAATGGCCTGGTTAGAAAGAAAACCACTTCCAGATGCCTTTAAATAGTACTAGTGAAACATGCAATTTTCTACTTCAATGAAAACATAATTATTAAGTGGAATGTCACACTTCTATCATACTTTTACCAAACCAATTCCCCCATCATCTACCTTTCAGGGCCACTGATCGGAGATAAGACTCTCCACTGGGTGAGAGATTCCCTGACAAGGGAACAACTGCTGTTGTTCACAGCAAGTTAAATAATGAATCTGAACAGCAGGTGTAAAAAGTGATAAACCCATTAATGAAATCAGTTAACATTAGTAGCCACCTACCGAATATTTCCAAAATATCAAGTCACTTAAACAGTATATGAAAAGCAGACAAAACAACAAAACAAAGATTGCAAAGAAGCTATTCTGCACTCTATTTCTGCCCCATGGTGCAAAACTTGATATACATTGTATTGGTGCTGTGTAATGCATTTCATGCAGAACTGAAACTGGTCCTTTGGTCTTGTCCATGACGTTCTTTAAACTTTGCTCTGCCTGTCATTGTCACAGAAGCTAAGCATGGAAAGTCATGCTGATCCACAAAGAATTAATTGTTCTATCCAAGCTTGCACCTACTGCAAGTTTCATGTGCTATTTCATCATAGAATAATATTTTCTGGTTCAGATAAGTATACTGTTTCTTTCTGGGGTCAGACTTTAAGCGTCTCAACTTCGTGAGACTTAACACTACACACTGTGTAGTGTATTTATAATCAATTGCAAAGGTGATTTTGAAAGTGAAACGTGATTAACTTAACCTGTTGAAATCTGGGGTAGATGCATGATGATCTTCTGAATTTTCAGGAAAATGCCTTTTGCACCTGGGACCAGCCACGGTGTCTCAGATGTGTTGGTGTTTTCCCGGAAATCAGTACCCCTAGCGAGGCAAAAAGGCAGCTACCTGATTTAGTGCCACGCTTTGTTACTGTGCTCTGGATTTTGAGGTATAATTGATCTCACAGAATATGAAGTAGCCAGAAGTCAGATCACAGGTGGAAGTGAATGTCCTCTATCTCAGTGTTAAATGAAAAAACCTGGGAATTGAAAAGCAGCAGCACCACCAGCAAGTATGTGTAAGTATCTCAGATCTCCCATGAGCTCTTTTTGCCCACAACTTACATGTAAACATTTTACAGGTGGCTGCTTATGCTATTTATACAGTAGATGATATTGCAGTATTCCAGTTGGCCAGAATTTCTAGTTGAAGAAGTCACCTCAAATTTTACAATTTATGCTTAAAATATCAGGAGAAAACCAACATGTGATATGCCACTGCTAAAATGAAATTGATAATTTGAATGTGAAGAATATTACCCTCCTCTTTTTTTGGTGCACTGTGAAACACACACACACACAAACACACACACACATGCTGCTCCCAAGTAATAGAGTTACACTCAGTCAAATTCAAACTAGCTATAAACAGGTGCACCTTCAGCTGGAATTTCTTGGCCTCAGTTATGAAAAGAAACTTAAAAAGAGAGGAAATAGGCTTGGGCTTAAAGAGATAGGAACTAGATCTGGCCTAAAACTGGCCCAGAAAAATAGAATCAAATGTTAAAGTACCGCAGAGAAACTTGCAATGGCTGGAGAGCAAATATCCTTTACACATAGAGTGTGTTATGCTGCTCCCGCTGAAGTGAATGGCAGATCAGCTTGCAGTGGGGATCTTTAAGAAGCAAGAACAGCTAGTTGAAGGAAAAATAACTGAAAGACAAAGTGTAATTCTGGATTAGTTATCTGGGAATTAGTTGTTTAGGATTAGTTGTTTAGGAACAGGTGGTAGAGTTCTACACTGCAGAAAACATGTTGCCCGAGAATCAGCAAGCAGCCGAGGGAAAGCTTGCCCACCATCACCGCCTCGCCTTCGGTTGCTCGGGTAGATATGCTGCCAGGGTCAGGTGAAAGGAGTGGAAATAGGACCAGCAATTTCAAGTGCCTTTGTGAAACAGCAGGGATGCAGATGTGCCTGTGTGGATGCAGATAGTCCAGAAACACTGATGCCTTTCCACTCCCTGTGAAGACAGTCCTTTCCTTGACCTCAGTGACCACAAACCTCGGCTTGGGTGTTCAGGCTATTTATACTTTCACAGGCAAAAACTGTACGTCGAATCTCAGACTTCTACTTTCCAGAGTGTTAGGAGACCATTGCTGAAAACCACAGATGTGTGCTTTGGCTTTTTATATGAAATAATTCCAAAGCCTTTTCTCGCTATTAAATGCAGGATTTAATTTAGTCCTACATATCATAAAAATATGGGACATGCTATAAGACTGAGTAACCACACTGAAAGGAACAGTGTTCAGAATTTCGTGACTTAAAATGATTTATTTTGCTATTAATTATTCGTGTGGATTTCAGTGCACCATTATTTTCTCAGTATTAGCTAAAGTAAATTATTGAGGTAGCTAGTTTATTAGGTGCCAGCCAAAGTTTTTACTGTGATAGGTACCCCAAAACTGAGGAAGAGACATTCACAAAATGTAAGACATCTTAAAGATATGGGATTTCTGAGAAAGTGCTGAGATTCTTCCTGGAAAAACAGAATTTTTTTTCAGCACTTTTTGGTTGAGCATGTACAGTCACTTATTCATTTTGAAAATATCGGCTGCATAATGTATTTAACTGCAAAAAACAGGCATAATCTACACAATTTTAAAAATTTTATTTTTCACCTGTTGCAGCTGTTAACTACAAGAAATTTAGCAGAGGAAGGCAGGCTTCCCCTCCACACCCAAAAATGCCTAGTGTCTGTATGTTGGGGATATATCCCTAGTACATAGAACAGATCCCCAAATTCAAGTTCTGACTATTAGTCTTAAAATTTTAAAGAAGGTTTAGCCTAGACAGAATTTAAAATGTTATTGTAACTATGTTCTGTAGCCAGCAGCTGGTATCAGTTGTAAGTTATTATAAGATCCTAACACCTCTTCTGTTTTTAGATAGAATACATGCATTTTTCCTAGCAATTTCTAAAAACTTTTAGTAAATACAAGTTGAAATATTTAATATAAACATGGCATCTAAAGTATATGACCAGTGCATGCAAACATTTTCCTGGCACCTCACAAAGCAATTATGACCATTGTAAGAATTCATCCCATTTATACCAGTATCAATTCCATAGCCATAGCTGGTTTATTATATTATCTGTTAGGAAATATAAAGCTAATATTTGCTAATAGCATACTTTCAGTGGTATAATCACCATACATCACTTTGATGTCGCATTAGAAATTTTTAAGTGAATGGAAGTAGCCCAAGGTAGACAGTGTTGAGCAAGTCTGCCCACATAAAATATATACTCTGAAATAATTAAACACAGCTAGACCTCAATCCAGTGCTGCTCTTCCTTCATAGCACATCTATACTTCAAGGGACGCTTAGGGCCTGTGGGACAAATCATCTAGCTGGGTGAGAACTAGATGTTATATTTCAGAGAAAAAATGTATTTTTTCTATAATGAAATGAAAGGAAAACATATTATTAAATATTTTCTCTTAAAAAGATTGAAATATTTTGCTTCAGACTTATTTTTATAATAATATATGACATAAAATGAAGGTAATGAAATGAAAATAATTTTAAAATGGCAAATTTCACTTTTAGAATAACATATTTCAAAGTCTATTTGAATTTCTTTTTTTTAAATGCAGAATGTCATGAAGAAAAATATCTACATGCAACACAATCTTTTGATGAATTTGTAAGTAGGAGTTACAGAGTTTGCTTCTCATAGATTTAAATTTTCATTAAAATCTCAAAAGGGAAAAGTTTGTCATTTTTCATGCATTAGATCAAGAAAGTTTTTTCTAAATATATGTTGTGGGAAAGAATAATTTTGACCAGCTCTATTTGAAACTTAGGACCTTCCGACCTCAGGACAGAGTTCTGTCCTTTGCACAAAAGTAATTTCTAGTAATAGTAAGCTGTGATTTTTCTTTGTGTGACCCATCCTCAAAGAGAAATTTTCTCAATGGCTTTTAAAACTATTTTCTGAACAGCAGCTGTGTGGGCTTGTGTACAAATTTTAACACTTCAAGAGTGATATTCCACTGTCTTTTTCTAAATAGGATGTTAAATTTGTTGGCAGACGCTGAATGTAGTTCAGCATGCCCTTCTGCTTGAAAGGGAAGATGTTACTGGTCACTGAGTAGGTGACATGTTGCTTCTGTGCAAGACAGCAGCTCCTGGCTCTGTTGACATCAAAATTCAATGAGAAGCAGGAGACGGGATCTGCTGCCTTTCTCAGGAAGCCATGGCTTCCTGCCTTACTGGGTTCAGGAGAATATCTATCTGGGGGGGGGTCTGTTGTTTGTGGACATCTTGATTTGGAAAGGCAGAATCAGAGATTTTTCCATGTTAGGTACTGGAACTCTATTCCTAGGTATATGACCAGTGAAGTTATAGTCTCTCAGATTTATTTCAGTTGAATTTCACTTGGCTCCCGACATAGGAGTATTGCGTTATTTCAAATAAAACCCCTACAAATCACAGTGAACTATGATCAGTTAACAGAAACAAAAACTGACAACTGAGAGGGACCTGCTGGCTTCCCTTCCCATAACTTCACTGCTGAGCCAAACGTTACTCCCCAGATCTGTAAGTCAGTCCTCTTCTGTGTTGCAAACTGGGTCTAGAAACAGAGCATGCTCAGTGAAATGGGGATTTAGGGTACAAATAACACAGAGCAGAAGGCTGGAGATCTAAGCAACAGGCCTCTGGAAACTCAATGAACATATATTTTTGTGATGTCAAGAAGTGGGTAATTTTGAGGACAGTAAAAGACTCTTCTCTGGCAAGTCTGTTTCAAGCCCAGCCACCCTCGGTTAAAGATACTCAACCTATAAAAGAAACAGAGATTTTTTTAAAAAATTCACTGAACTAATTTTGAGGAATGGTTGTAAAGTTTTCACTAAGTCTTTCTATAAAAATTCAGCTAATGCAGAACAAGCATGGTGAAAAATAATAAGAACACTTAAATTCAGTACTGTCAAAAAATTAAAGCAATAGCGTGTTATGGAATTTTACTGACTCCATTGCCAGCTCTGCATATATGTATGTAACAGTTTGGATCCTGTAAGTAAAAATAAAAAGGTCTCAAAAATATATGGTAACTTTAATTTAAATTTCGCCTTCCCTTCATAGCTCAATTTCTTTATACCATCTTTTTTTTTTTAAATTGTAACAGCCTTATGTTTCTCTTTGGTATTTTGTTTTTTGAAGCAGTCTTTAATCTTTCTTTCTACAACAAGGCTAACTGCAAGCAGTATTTTATAAATTACAGCTTTATAGAAAAAGCAACGGTGAGAAAGGGAGAAGACAAATTTCATAAACCTCTGCATAAAAATAAGTCTCTGCTATTACTAATGCTTATTTAAGATCTTGGCTCAAAACCCTACCTGTGATAAACTGATATCCTAAGCTAAGCCACTTCTTACTGTCCTGTGTGTTTTATTTGTGAGATAATTGTCTTTTATTGTTTGACTATTAAAATGTAATGTTATCTTGGTGCCCCTATTTAAATTTTTCCAGCTGAATGCTGGATCAAAACAATGAATTGCAGAGACTAGAAAATGTCAGTCCACTAACCCCATACCAAGAAAAAAAAATAAAAATCAGTTAATTCCCAGTGTTCCCCTTCAGATAAAATTCCCCTTCCTTTAAATGAATGCTTGCCAGAATAATGAAAAGTATTGCAAGCAAGTTGGTTGCCTGACATTCCTTTTTAAAATACAGCTTTTGTATTCTTTTAATTTTGACACAGCTTCTTCGCTCTGAAGTTTCTCATACCATGTGCCTGATTTTTTTTTTTTATTTCAGCTATGTTTGCCAGCTTTTTCTGTCACTGTTAAAAATTACCAAGATCCTACCTTTCAGATGTTTTAGCAGCTTTGTGTTTTGGAAAATAGCTGGACCGCAAATTCAGCTTGAATTAGCTGAATTTGGACAAGCTATCATCAATAGCAACATGTTTTAAATCTTGAACAAATTGCATTTTGCATATGCTGAATACATTCTTATTTAGGTTGACAACATCTCATTTGATCAAGTAATTTTCTGCCTCCCCACAGCTTGAAGTGCTGAGCACATTGTGCATAAAATATTCCCACAGAATGACCCTATAATTTTGCTACTGGTGTTTGTGGGTGAAATGCTGTTGGAAACCAGAACTTGCTCAGTTCTGGTGAGGAAATCTACTCACTTGTTCTGTCAGTGCTACGGATTTACCCTTCAAAACCATGAGAGAGGGGAGAAGACTGAGAAGAGGAAGATGGCACAGCCGGGAAGAGAAGAAAAATTTGACTAGAGTTGGAAAGCAGATAATCCAGAGAAGTAAGAGGCAACACTGAGGGAAGAATGCTGCTTGGCTAAAGTGAATGACATGAGAAGGCATGAAGTATTAAGTGGTGGTGATAAAGTTTAAAAAAAAAAATTGAATGCAGGTAAATATAATTAGGAACAAAATCTAAAGAGTGGGAGAAACAGCATACCTGAAAGGGAACAAAGAGCCAAGGTAGACAATATGTAAGTACAAGAAAAATTAATTTAGTAATATTGAATCCAAAAAGTAAAGTATGGGGAAGAAGAACAGAGGAAGCTACTACTGTGTAGCTTCCTTGAAACCTTGGAAAAGGATCTTTGTTCTTATTATATACCTGGAAACCTTACAAGAGAGAGTATGTAGTTCGTAAAGCTGCTCCGCCTATAAAATTTCAAAGTGTCACCATCAGTTAATCTGTTAGCCCAAAAGACCACAGTCTGTGCTGTGACATTAAGCATTTCTTCTAGCAGACCACTTTAAGGGCTTTTCTTGCTTTAAATCTAGGAAATTACAGGAAGTATAAGATGCTAAAGTGAGATCTCCTAGCTCTGATACTCCCTAGTCTTGGGTTTGTTAGCCTAAACTGACACACAATGGAAATGGTGTGTGGCCTTATCTGCATGTAGCAACCATAGATACTTCATAATAAATTCCAAGTCTTTTTGTGTACTATTGGAATGATTTTGCCAAGCTGTGTTGTCACAGATCTCCCTTCTCATCCTGCATTCCCTATTGCTCAGACAGCCTATGGTGTACATTGCTTTTCCAAGTCAAGGTTAAAATTAATTTTTCTTTTCTAAAAGCTCAGGCCTACAAAGTATGTAAGCAAGTTCTTAGAATGAAGGAACAATCTGTATGGCTCATATGTGCCCTTTATATCAATTATTTACTAAGGGAGCAATTTAAATGGAAAGTTTTCATGAATCAGATACTTACATGTTCATGGAAAGTATGAAAAATGCATTGGCACAGAGCTTTTTGTGAATGTTATCATAATAATGGTGCCAAGGGAACTTAATCTAAGCCTAGAAAAGCTCTAATAGTCACAACAAATGTTTGTGGGAGAGAAATGTTCGCTATGAACGCATTGACAAATTTTTATTTTTTTTACAGAACAGAAGAAAAACACAATTCTGATTGTAGGGCCCCTGAGAATATCTATTTTTATTCACTGAGAAAAATCAATAACTTTTTTTGGAAGGATTAAGACATAGAATATCATCATTTTTTGTACAACAGGGTTGTTATACCATGAAAACATGCCAAAAAGTCTTGGGGAGAGAGGCAGAATCTGTTAAGAAAAACATACATTTCTCTTCATTACTGGCATAACGTCCATAGAAAAAGATGCAAAATTGTCAAATTATTTTATTTTCCTCACATATTTACTGGAAGTTGGGTCTTACCCAAGTAACCCGGTAATCTCCCACCTGTAGAGCATTAATATAGTGTATAGAACAGCAGATTTATGACTTGTTCCAAAGACAAGCATGAAACTATATCTTTTCCTTTTACTGAGAGGGCCTCTGCATGAGATGAACTAATACATTATTGTAGCCTAACATACTTGTTAGCTATTTTCCTTTCCTGAATTAAAAAATTGAATTATATACACTCAGTCTAGTTACTGAACCTGTAAAGTTTATTAAAGTTTATCGACCATGTGTATACACTTCAGGATTTAGGTTCAATTGCTTCTTTCAAGCTGGAACATTGAATTAAGATGCAGTGCCTTGCTGTGGCTCTCATGGACTCCAACTGAGCTACAGGTAGCAAAAGTCTCCTTCAATTAGACATAATCATCACTCACAGTCAATAATTGTGCTAAAGGCTGCTTTCAAATCTGTGAGGGATTCGCATTTAATGTACTGATTCAGCTTGTCTGAGCCAAATTCACTGTGTACTGAAACCAAAGCAATTTAGTTCTTGCCTACGGCCCTTTTGGCAGTTCATCTAGTACTGAGCACTGTAAGGACTGTGAGATACAATTTAATCTGAGACATCTGTGCACAGACAGGACCTTTTCCGTAACAGAGAAAGACTAAGTAATGGCTAAGCTGTAGTTTTATGCGAAGAACCAAGTCTTATCTCTCCTCTGAAAAATAAAGCATTTAAGATATAGTAGAAAGCCAAACCAAAAAGAAAAAAAGAAGGAAAAAAAAAAGAGAAAGAAAAAAGGAATAAAAAAATCCTTGGATTTATGAAATGCACACTGAGGTTACTAACAGCTTTCCTTGCTCCTAACCACATAAAGCACTTGAGCCGTGATCCTTGGATTAACCATTTAAAGATATTATACTTATCGTCAGCTGCAGCTGACTGTAAAGATCTTTATTAAATATAAAAGAGAGAAGGCTCACTGCTTGTGATTTTTGTACAAATATCAAAATTTCCTTTGTATGTATTTTCTCTGGCTCATGATGTTATTGAGGAAAGTGCTGTAATATTTATCTCTTATATAATCCTGACTCCAAACAGGCTTGTTATTTCCAGGAAAGGCTTAAAAGTCCTGTAGTTACCACACGTAATATTGCATAGGAAGTTTTAATGATAGTGAACCAACAGCTGATAGCATTTACCAAATTTTACTGACTTAAACCAGGTTTTTACCGTGAGTTTGCACTCAACCATTCTGTGACCTCTGCTTGCTATTTTTCTGAAATAATGGAAAAGCTTGTTATAATAAAAGAGCTATTCTTGGATATATCTTCAAAACCAGTTTCAGAACATTTCTGTTTATATGAAAGCAAGTCAGGGAGGTAGCTGGAAAGGTGAAGACAGATCTATGTAATTCACTAATCATGGAGATATTGCCTTTTGTCAAAAGCCCTGCTTGTATGAAGCAGGTATGAACACAACAGCCTTCCTTGACCAATACCTGTTTGGCAAAAATACTACTAAGAAGGTAAAGCCCTATCACAGAAAATTGTGAAAGCATGACATATAAAAGCTTGGCTGTGGAACCTAGTTATGACAAAGTACGTGGTTAATGTAAACCTTTGTACTGAGGCTCTGAATTGTAAGTTTGAAGGGCCAGCTGAAGCCTCCACTACTGTTAACAGAGAGGCAGTGAAACCCATCTGCAATTTCTTTAAAGTCAGATTATATATATAACCTGACAAAAAAACTCCCTGAGATTTGCATTTTTGGTCAAGATATGATGCCTTGAGTGGAAAGTGAGGTAATGAGAATTTCCTTTGTTGATTTCTTGTAACAACCAGAGCTGCCCATTGGCTTGTTTGCATGTTATTTTGAGGTGTCTAATGAGTTATGAGTCATGCAGTGTGAGGACTGCAGTACCTGGGCATCTAACTTAGGTTTCTGAATAGATTTGACTGCAAGGATAGGATCCTGTGACAGCTGGGATTGCATCTGCATGCCTATCAACACGAACCATTAAATTCAGAAGAATGTTCAGAGCAGATGATTGCCATATGCAAATGACAGCAGCAGTCCAGGTTGTGGACCCAGAATATCTCAGCTGAAGGTCTTCACCATCAGCCTTCAGAATTCTGCTTGCTTTTCACCTTGCCTCCATCTAGCTCTGATTTTGCACTGCTGGCAGCTCAAACGCCAAGTTCAAGTGAAGAATAAAGAAAGCCTTCATCCTGAATATGCTGCCATCCTGCAGTTGGCTTCTGCCTTGAGAAGGAAGTCCTGGAACCTCACAGCATGTGTGGCTGTGGATGAACATTTTACATGTTGGTGTCCTTATCACAAGAGTCTTGTGCACTTACCAGAAATTAAAAAAAGAACCCACACTCCACAGCCACATAAAATGATGTTTACGTCCCTTTGTTGGGTCTGAGCCTCAGTGCCTTGTGGCAGGAACTGACTTTTTGTTCTTTATGCTAGCTGATGGTCAGATAAAGGATGCCTTATTCATGGCTAGACCTGCTACATATTAAATACATATACTGATCTTGCTACTTGTTTTGATTACATTACAAATATCCTACAAGGAGAGCATGAAAGAATAAAGCTTACTTGTTTCCCTTGATAAAATAAAGGCGAAAAAAGAATATATTGCTGTCTGTGTTTTCATTGTCCTTGTTTATTCAACAGGACAGCAATAAATCAAGGACAGAAGAGAGCTTTTTAAGCTCAACAATGAACAGTGTTGGCTCGTGAATAAATTGCCCTAAGAAAATGCAGGTTGGAATTATAAGAAAGGCCATCAAGAGAGAGACATTCTAACTCAGCCTTTCTAATGCTATAAGGAATAAAACACCCCAAAACCCACTTTGGAATCATCTTAACCAGAAGTTTGAAAGCTGATATAAATGCACAACACGAATGTCATACCTTATAGTAGAGAAAGACTGGTTTTCACCCAGAAGATCCATTGTGACCCTGCACTCCCAGAAGTGAGTTCCACAGGTGTTGCCTCGTGAAGTTGAAATTCCAGAAGAAGACTATTTACACCCAGTAAATTAATGCAACTTAGGGGTTTCTAATTTAATTTTTGTTGTAGAGCTCTTTAGTATCTCCTTGTAAAGGACACGGAACTTGGTTGAACAGTATTGTATGTAAAAGAAGTTTTATTGTGCATTATCAGCTTCATTTTTCTTAATATTCTTTTTATTAATTTAGCTGTTATGTGCAAACTTTAGGTAATTCACAGGGCAGTTAATGACCAGCTGGACAGATTGAGTCCCTGAGGTAAAAGGAAGAGCTCTTAATGCTGCAGCCAGTCAAAGGTTTTGAACGCTTGTCCTGGTTTCAGCTGGGATGGAGTTAAGTGTCTTCCTAGTAGCTGGTACAGTGCTGTGTTTTGAGTTCAGTAT